>JAZGTI010012251.1:0-15893 GCA_036877585.1 Botia kubotai | reverse complement strand
TGCTGATTCTCAGAGAATATCAGTTTTTTGTCCATCATAAAAACATCTGTTAGTGCTATTTAAATCACTCTGAGGATTGAAATACTGTACATGCCTGTCTTGGTGTTTCCTCCCTTGTAGGTGATGCGTTGCACGGCATCCAGCAAAGACTCCTTGTCACTGAAGGAGTTCAGCTTAAACTCAGTCCTGGCATCATCACTGAACTGAGCAATGGCCACCTGTCAGTGATAGAACATTAGTCTTACACTTAGAAAATCCCCCTGGGGCAACTCAAGGTTAAGTGTAGTTCTCAATGACAAAATGGTGTTGCTAGAAACATGAATTGCTCCTTGTGGGAAAAAAAGGAATACTTCACTCAAAAATGCAGAATTTGTCACAATATTATTTTGCTTATGTAAAAAAAAAACACTTATTGTTTCAATTAAAAAAAAGATCATTTTTGTGAGAACGACTCTTTAAACTCTTGATAACACAGTAAAGACACAAAATCATGTCTTTTGCTGGTACTCTGTTGACAAGTCAAATATGTCCACACGGTCTACAGCAGACATAGGTTTGTGTAGTCACACAAGTCTTTTTGGATCTGTTCTCTACTAGTGTGTACACATGTGAGAAGTTTTATCTGTGCTGTGTCCCTCTGTTTATTCTGGCTCTTGCCCTTTATTTATCCACCTCAAACATGCCCCTTTCTCTTGTTTTTACACCCTTCTAGTAATTCCACTGCAATGATTTGTAATGCCGCTGATGGGGTCTTGATGAAGATCTTTTGAGCCCTGGACTGAAATGTCTAGACAAAAGCTATTCTTATCTAATGCTCACTCAGTGTTCTGGGTTAAATGCTAGACAGTGTGGTCTCAAGCCCCGAACAGCCGTTCCCATGATGCCTCAGTTCAACAAACAGAAGCACAATTTTTAACGATTTTTTACACAAAACAGACATTGTACTGTTACTCAGAGGATTTAACTCTATGTGAAGTAGTCAATGATACGGTTTCTAAGTTTCTATAAACTTATCCAACTTATTTATAAATTATCTTATTAATAGCAAAGGTTTTCAAGCATATTTTTATTCATAGCTGTAGGCTATACCTGTATACATGAAACATGCATATAAAACATCACATGAAATGTAGGCTACAATGTGAGGCAAAGATGAATCAGCTGATGTGTCACTGGGCACTCCAAAACTTGCACTGTTTGCTGGCACTTATTTGTGCTTATTATCTCTGATCATGTTTTCATCAAAACCAAATATTGATCCAATTTGGAAAAAAGGAGATAAGACCAGCACACCTTCAACTCTAGTGCTGGACTTTGACGAGCTGCAGTTCCACACATAACCCCAGCCTTCTCATTTCACAGACTGAGTGCCAATTACTGCTGCTTCAAATGTGAATGAATCGGTCAGGCATTTTTTTTAATGAATCATTCTCGTTCAATAACACGCACTGAATTTTTCCATTCACTGAAGTCTCTCTCTTTTGAAGTTTTTGACTGCTTTGGTGGCCTTTCTTGCCTTCAAAGACTGACTACAGCACAAGCAGACAGCATTCAAGTACAGACTGTGAGGAAGCATTTAGGCATTTCATTGGTTGGGCCTACTGGAATGCAGCCTTCACTGAACAAGACTTAAGTCATCACACCATGTATAGCTTAATGCTTGAACATGGATGGGAGTGCAGGGCTGCAAGAATCTTGCAAACTAACAGTTTCCTGATAGTTTCTGTTCAAGGACAGAAAAAATAGTGAGATCCTTTTAGCATAATGCCCAATGTTCTCAAAAACACTTATTGCTTTCATCCTAAAAGTTGTGTCTTTGGAATAACAAGATGGAGGTTTCTCATTAAAAAGTTAGAAATATTATATAATACAAACAGATAAAAACAGTATGCGGTAGGCTGGATTTAATAAATATTGCATGCACAGCACACCTGTGTTCCCTCGGGACCAATCACGTCAAGTGCGCCAGTTGTACTGTATAGAAAGCGGATAATCTTCTGAAAATTGTCATCTCCAATACTCCAGGAGCCATCTACAAGGAAGGCCAAGTCTGCCTTGGCTGCTTTGCAAACTTGGAGACAAAGTTTGAAAGAGAGAGAAAAAGAGAGAGAGAAACAGAGAGAGAGAGAGAGAGAGAGGAACAGGTGAAAAATCACTAACTAAAATAAGAAATTCACATTAATGTCTTAGCGCTGCAATAGAACAGATGTCAAATGATTCCAAACACTTTCCATTTTCACTGACAGGATTTTCATCACAGCTAGCAGGATAATACAAGGAAATAATTAATTCCCTGCTACCTCTTCTCTCTCTTGCTTAAGCCAGATTGTTGCTTAGCAGGGTTTAGTGCTAAGCACATTGTCTGTCCTCAATGACAGCAATATTCAGCATGAAGAAGGAAGCATTTGGGTTAACATGGAGAAGACCAGAAATAAAGCCATTTTCAAATTGACAAATAAGTCTAAAGGGGCGCCATGATGTGATCAGTTTCAGGCCAAGAGTTTATTAGTGTGATGGTTGATGATACAGTAAAAGACTATAAAAATTCATGTGATCAAGTGGGTAAATGATCCCAAAACAGATCTAAACAAGATCTAAAAAAGGACTGAAAAAGCCCTGTGTGCTTTTATGGGGTGTGTTCGGAAGACATATTTATTGAGTGTGGAGTAGCTCTGAGAACAAGTAAAGGTTAGCTGTCAGTAGAGATGTACAATAGGGAAAGGTCACATAACACGCAGGGACACGACCAAAAGAATAGGAGAAAAACAACCACAGACAGGCCAGTTTTACACACTTCCATAAGCATGAAAAACCTCTTTAATGTCTCAATTGTTTCTCCTAAACACCAATAAAATTAATTGGAGATCAAATAGAGACCTTTGCCTATCTGTTTTGTTTTCGTATTCTTCTAAGAAAAAGCCCCTACTGAACTTCAGAAGTTTGAAAGATTAGCAGTATCACAGACTGTACTCAGATTTGTCAAAATGCCAAAGTCTGCGATTTTACAGTCAGACATTTCTTATTAAATTCATCAAACTACCTGGGGAAATGCCATCCACATTAACTGTATAGCTACAGTATTCTTACTATTAATCTACTGTCTTGTTTTTGTCTTTTATGTCTCTTTAGGAAATTTTAGGAGAGGCAAGATGATACTTAAATGAAAAAATAAGCTCCTTTAGAATGATGGAAGAAAAGCTCCAGAGCAATTAAACTTTCCTGTGAGCTCATCTTTACCTTCTTTAGCTGCTGGGATGGTGGGTGGAGGGATTGTGGTGGGTGGTGCAGTTGGTGGTTGGGTGGGCACTGGAGCTACAGAAACAACAAAACATAAACACAACGTACAAAGCATGTTCATCACAAACAATATACACAGTCAGTATTGTGGTCTCAATAGAAACCCATTTGTAAAAGATTAAGGACACTCTGCTCTTCTGAAGGCTGGTTTAATCTGTTTCTCAGGCATTGATTGAGTGTTTGTGGTCAGGGACACGGCCGTTGCCTTCACCTCATTGGCTGGAAATGGCCTGCATCATTGAACTGTTCCTGCAGCCTCTAACTGACACTGTAATACATGTGCCAGGGAGAATATAGAGGTGTTATACACTGAGGTTCAATGTACAGACATCTTATATAGGGATGAATGATTGTAGACCACACAGACGTATCAAATCCATGCTTTGCAGATTAGCAGATTAGCATGAGTGTTTTCAAGTGCATAGCTTCTTAGCGTCATAGTTTTTAACAACCAGTCATGATCATGAATTTTAAAGATGTAATTAACTGCAACGCCTCATCACCCAAAATAAATTTTTCATAGGAAAAATTCCCATTTTTAATGAGTACTTTTGTGCTATAAAATTATCTAAAAATGCTTAAAGCAAGATAAATTTACCTCAGACAGTAACTCTGCATACGTAGACTTTCATCTTTCATTTTAGTATATTTTTAACGCTTAAAAAGATACATTAAGAAACATATTTTTAAATGTCTTAATATTTTAGATCTTAGCAGTGTTGCATCTTAAGCAATTTAGAATTTTTAGATATTTTACTGGAAACAAGATCAAGTTAAAAACTAATTTTGTGAGTTTAACAAATTTTATGCAGCACATACAGCAGCATAGCAACACAAAACATCTACCCTCAATCAGGTCTACAGTGTCCCATAGTGCCCTGAAACACAGTCAAAAGTGAACAAAGTATTTACAAGTGGTTGCCATGGCGGTGACGACAGGGCCCTCCATGTCCTGTAAAAGGGTGTAGACGCTGATTTTGTATGGGGTGTTGGGGGAAAGGTCGAAGAAGCAATGTCTGGACGCACCACCACCAAGTCTCACTTCCTGTTTGTGTCCATCTACAAATAAGGAAGCAGAATTTAGTTAAAACATGATAATCGAGTAGCATACACCCAAAGCATGTTCAAGCAACAAACAACAAGAAACAAACTATAATAAAGGGCTTGCAACACCAAGGTTGTGGTTCAATTCCCAAGAAACACTCACTAATAAAATGTACACCTTGAATGCACGTCATGTCACTTTGCATAAAAGCATCTGCCAAACACATAAATGAAAAAGTAATAAATGCAATTATGACAGCTTCCTTCAGCAAATAATTCTGCTAATTACTGAGACAGAACAATTAGAGCCCCCAAGCTATAAACAAAGCCTGGCGTTTGAAATCACAAACGTGGTGGCGCCATAGCAGCACACTGAAGTGTTGTTATTTTTAACAGGCATGTGTTGCTGCTCCAACAGCCAATTTTTTGGTAATCACAAAGTGTTCGTTTAAATGAAAGGAACTGTAAGTAAATCATGTCCTAGGAAATAATACTCAGAGCAGAAGTAGAACCCAGAGTACGAGGCAGCAGGACGGCTATTTATCACCTTCATAGCTGTGATTACTTTCCAGAGCTGTTTCCAAAGAGAAAATGGCCAGTGCATGAGCACAGGAAGGGTAACCTTGTATTCAGCTCTGAGTTCAATGCGGCGGCTTTAATTGCTTTAATCAGAAGCTGAAGACTGCAGGGAAATAGGAACACTGTAATAAGCAGTCCAGGCTTAAGTGTAGAAAGAAAAGACTCAAGTGAACCAAACCAATCATTTTTATTCTTCTCATCTTCAGTGCTTTTCAAGTGAAAGTGTTGTACCTGACATTGGTGCTTTTTCCTTTTCTCTACATATCAGTCCCATCAATCTCTTTATTGTTCTTCTGATGGCAGATGTTAATATCCAGCAGCTTGGCTTGGTTCATACATCTTAATTTGTCTGCCATTAAACAGCTGTGTCTACAAGGACAATGAAGGGCTATGGAAGGCTATTTACAAGAAGTCTTATACAGCACTACTTGATCAGAGAAGAAAAAACAAGGGCATTTTTTTGTTATCATTATTTTAATAGAATATTTCACAAGCCACCTCAGCCCCCACTCCCCCCTGCCCCTCCGGACAAATATCTTGTACAAAGAGGTCTCTAAAGTACATTATGCAAAGAAATATTTATTGAAGTATTTTTCTTTCTATTTACCGATGATAATGTGGGTTGCAAAATGTGGAATCTGATAAGATTAACGATATTCCTCTGCTCAGACATGTTTTGATTGCGAAGCGGATCAAACAATGGGATATGACATTTGCCTATTGCAATCCTGCTCTGCGGAAGCTAGCAAGCGCTCAATAAACAGCTAACAATCCTGCTTTAAGCATTTGTTTCAACAAACTGCACTTCTTAGTCCAGTCACATCTCTGACACAAGTGGGACGCTTCCTCCCCTCCTCAGATTTGCACACAGGAATGATCCACTTCACTGTGAGCTCTCAGCACTAACTCATCTGTTTAACTGGAACACTACAGCTGAATTCTATCAAAAGAAGTACAATTAATGAATCTGTTGTTCCTACTGCTTACCAGAGTTTGTACACTATTTAAGCTGAAGATGGACAGAAAAGAAGCACTGGGGTATTAAAGAAATACTTTACAGCAATACACACACTTAAAAACCTTCTCTATTAAGGTTCTGCAGAAAATGTTTTGATATATTTGTATACTGTACAGTACATAATGTTTTCCAGGGTTACTGAGTTATATTGTGTATGGGTGATACTTTACTGTCCACTAGAATTTTAATATGGAGCATCTTTTAAAAAGCAGTGTTAGTTTAACACCTTAAACGATTACACTGTATTTAAACTTCTACACCGTCTTATTTACCGTTTGCTCATCAACGTGTTACAAAATTGAAGGACTTAAAGGACAGGAAGTTTACTTGAATTTTTATTTAAGCTACTTACAGGCAATGTGGTAAATATTCATACATAAATATTGATAATAATTTGATAAATATTCATACAATTTTTGTACAGCGCTACTGTCCACTATAACCATGTCGAGTACTTGGAGAACAACTAAAGTTTTTTTTTATTGTATTATATTTGGTCATCATAGTAACAGCCAGAGACAGGGAAGCACATCTGTGCCAAAGTTCCAAGTTCAGTAATTCATTTTAATCTGGGAGCAGATTTATTAGCCATCATTACCAAACCTTAGAAGTCAATCAGTCAAAAGTGCCCCTAATTAAAAGCCCCTGGTGAGTGATTCCTTGTGTCTCTTTGAGAACTGCTATGCCTGCCATTCAAATACTTGTGCACACACACACTTGGGTTTCAAACAGAATCTGCTTTTAATAGCACTACTGAGCTGGTAGCCATCTGAGCAGTCACACACTGGAAGCGGAACAGAACATTTCCAGGATTGTGAGATAAGCAGAACTGGTGAGGTATCACATAGGAATAAGAAAAGCAATAACCAGAAACAGGCTTTTGACTCTGCTGTTTCAATAAATTTGAATTGAAACCATGTTGAGAGCCAGCAGAGCAATATGCATACAATAAAAGAGAATTCTCGTAAAGCCCAGGGTCTTTGAATTACGTATGTGTTGAAATGGGCCATAATATCCTATTAACTTACCGAAACAGAACTTAAAAATGGAACATGGCAGTGTTTCAAAACAGGAACTGATCTTATGGTTTTGTTTTGCAATGTATTATCAATGTTTGTGAGTGGTGTATTTGACGGGGCAGTTGTGGCCTACTGGTTAGTGAGTTGGACTTGTAATCAGAAGGTTGCTGGTTTGATTCCAGCACTGGGGTTGCAACTGAAGTGCCCTTGAGCAAGGCACCTAACCCCCAATTGCTCCCCGGGCGCAGTAATGTGCTGAAATGTGTTCACGACTTGCAGTGTGTGTGTTGACTCCTCACCAGTGATGGGTTAAATGCAGAGGTCACATTTCGGGTATGGGTTATCATATTTGACAAATAGGTCACTTTCACTGTATGTATTACTCACTGGAAACAGGCTCAATGGTAACTCTGTAGAGGGAGGCATGCCGGTGAGGTTGCCACTGGACACACATGCTGCTACTGAGAACCTGCTGTATCTTGAGATTGTTCACCCCAAGGAACACTATAAGACAGAAAGAGGACAAACATGACACGTATTTAATAACACAAAGCACACATTACAGGACAAAAAGATTATTTTGTTCTTTTTTTGTTTTTCAGTAACTTTATGCTTAACGTTACAAGAAATTTGACAACGCCCAACTGGCACAGCATAGTGATAATGTTGAGGTTATGAGGTTGATTTCCCATAACCTCAAAGAATATTTACATTTATAGGTTAAATGCATTGTAGGTTACTTTAGATAAAATAATCCGTCAACTGAGTAAATGTACACATATACTAGTGCCAAATTAGAGGGGAAAAACAGCATGCAACGTTAAGAATACATCTCTTGAATACCAGATAAATAGCTGATAAAGGTCATGGGACCAAAATATTTTGACATTTTTTGCAAAGTGAAATAGTGTGCAGGACATCTGTTTTTTGGGATAAATTTCCTAAAACTATACAGAAAGCTTCTACAAGGCAAAATGAGTTCTGCCAACTACTTGTTTTGAAATGTGTAGATATGAGTGTACCTATGTAAAGAAATCGTATTGTCTTCTTAAATATTTCCTTTGTTTCATTTGCAGATTTTCTTCACCTGTTTAAAGGTCTTTAAACTTGTTAATCTATTTTTAATTTTTTAAGCGAATATTAAATTATACAATAAATAAATGCTTTAAAATGTATGAAGGAGGGATGCCTTAATCTGATTGATTCACTTAATCTTGATTCTCTAATTTTCAGACTAATGCATTCAAATGAAAATATTAACGTGTTTCAGCAATGTCTAATGACTAATGGAGTAGCCAGCTCTTTCTTTTTGATGCTGGTGGTTGCGGGCTAAAGAAAACCTGTAGGCTTCATATCTTGGAAACCCCATTTCAACTTTCCTCTTATTTCTGAGTGATGCTCTTTGAATACTGTAATTCATGCAAAACTAATGGCTATAAAAACACACTATAGAAGCAAGCGTGATATTCAAACACATGCTTAACAAATAGTCCCTCCATCTGAAAGCCACAAATGGTCCCCACCAGTATTTCTTTATTTCTTTTGTGTCTTTGTGAAAGCCACACACATGTGCTGTATAAACTTGTTTGAACGCAGAAAAATTATTTATTGTGGAATTATCGCTTTTTTGAGTCAGCAAATTTAAAAAAAAAACACAAAACCGAGCCACAGCACATGGTTCACATTAGTTGTGCAAAACAATACTCATCTTTGGACCTTCCACTTTTTGGATCGCAAACACAATTGTGGCTGTTACAACAGACTGACTTTCATGCATTTTACACTAATAAACAGTGCCAAAGGTTGTGGCAGACCAAAATTCAGACCAAAACTGGGAAAAAGTCCATGTGGGGGACCATTACCCTCCTCTAAACATTTATATGGAAGCCAGATCCTAAAAAAAGTCAAATACTTACACAATCTGGCTTTCCATTGTAATTCATGCTACACAACAAAACATCATGTCAGTAAGGTTGTGACTAGGAGATCCTGATAAGCATTAAAATGGAGATTGTTCACAAAACATATGGTGCACAGTGGTTGAGATTCGTTTAAGGCTTTGAATAATTCATACGACAAGCTTTCCTCTTTATATAAACTATTTTAATGAACTATATGCATGCAGAAAGGGCCTCTGGCTGATAGTGGTAATACAAGGAGGTGAAAAAATCCATTATTGTGCATTCAATTATTCAAAGGTCAAACAAAAAACGTATGAAAAATTGATGGAGCTCAAGATCAGGCAGTATGTAGATGTCATATCTTGTAGGGTGAAATAATATAGGAGGTTCCTCAAACTGCAGGGGGGTGTGAAGGGAATAATCATCCAAGCTAGAGGCTGAGATTGACTATATCTGTTTAAGCATAGTGTTTAGTGTTTGTTTGTGCTTAATGACGTCAATACTCTTTGTTCTTTGGTCAACAATCTTTAGCCCATCAATAGCCCAGCAAACACTGTGCCTAGTAATGATTCCTATCAGCATTATAGGAAAGTCACAGGAAGAATCTTACGGCAGATAGATACACACAGTGTGTGTGTAGGGGAAGGGATTCATTAGGAGAGAATTTTGTCCACTGATGGCATTGTTTTTCTGCATATGTTGTCTGCGCTGCAGCACTTAATTCACTCAAAAATTATGCAAATCTGGTTATGGTGCAACAGCCAAAAACCTCGTGCTGAACACAATTTGCATGGCACAGTTCCTAATCCTGCAGATCAATTCTGAGTGATCCAGACACCTGAATCATCTCTTAATATGCCTTAAAGGTGCTTAACTACACTGCATGTGTAGACATATGTCTGGCTATAACACTTCTTTATTTATTCATCATTTGATAGATTACAGCTGGCACGGTGACTAGAAAGCGTTTACCAACATCTCCTTTAAAAAATGCTTTTTGTATGCGTTTTTTTATGTTAATTGCACGCAGAAAATTGCTGATTCGTGGGAATAATTACCATTTACAATAATATACAAATTGCGGTGAAAAATCAAACAATGACTTGCAATCCTAACAGTGCAGCACTATTTTGATACATTTAGCTCCTATTTACACTAAATTGTCAGTGAATAATATGCAGGTTCTTATGCTGAAATACTGTGTGCAAAGTGAAGCAATTGTTCAGTGAATTTGCCCCGACAAGTCGTCCAAAAAAGCATGAGAATGATTTGAAATCCTAATAGCGCAGCACTATTTCAGCACACAGCTCCTGTTTAAAATGGATAGTGAGTGAACAGGTAATAAAACGTTCTAAAAAGTTCTTAAGCTGAAAGACTGCATGCAAAAAATGAGCGACTGTTAACTGAATTTTTGCCTACATGTCATGTGACATGCCTCAGTCTCTAATATTATTATCTAACAAAATCTCAGACAGTGTTGAATGCAATTTGTCTGTTTATCTGAACAGCCTAAAACAGGAGCTCATAAGCTTATACAGGTATAGTGACACCGTGGTATTCTGATGGATAGTCTCAGCACTCACTGAGAAAACAATCGGTTTGCTTTTAGATGAGAATCGCTAACACAAGTATTACTTTGTGATGTACCTGGTGATATCAAATTTATATGCAAAGGATTGTCATTACTGGAGCTGTCTGCTTGTTGATTTGTGTGTAGCTGTCTATCAAAGGAAAGCTTCAGGTTTCATTAAAATACAAAAGAGACAGTTCTCGCTGGTCTTATACTGTGATATTATCACTGCTGCGTATTATCAATCATGTAGAAAGTATTAGCAAGGACAATCACAAAGAAATCACAGAAACACATAGTCTAAGGTGACTGTGGAGGAAAACGGTGGTGATGTGTCAAGAATTAAATATAGATCTCACACTGGGCAAAACATGCATGCGTGTTTGTGTGTGTTTGGGTTGAGACTCACATGTCCTGCCCTTGCCAGTGAGGGGCTGGCTGGAGCCTGTGGTGTACGAAGCGATGACCTGAACGCTGTATTCCACGCCACTCAACAGATTGAGGATCAGCAGGGTGTTCACATCATCACCTACAAACGTCTCTAAAGCTGGACCTGAAACTGTGCCCAAAGACAACAATTGAAAATTCAGAAACCTTATAGAGAAAAGGTACTAAAAATGAAAGCAATTTATTTAAAGTTTGTAATGCTGTAAATTTGATCATTTTCTGGTTCTGAACATCTCAAACTACACAAAACAACACACCATGAAAGTCTCATAGATGTGAAGGCTACATGGAGATCACCAAAGTATAGGTCCATGTGAAAGACAAAAGGGTGTTCCTCAATTATTTGGTGTTTCCAAACCAGTATAGGTGCTTTTTAACCATTCAATCATAAAAGGACAGAAGCCTGTTTCCCAATTACTTTTTTCATTTTTTAACCATCCAATAGGAGAAAGGTAGTGGGAATTGCCCACTTGATTTTAGCACATCTGGTAAAGAGCTTGAAAAACACCTATTTTGGTTTGAAAATGCAAATAATTGAAAAACGTCCCTCTTTGTTCTTCAGAGACCCCAGTCTCAGATCACCAGCTACACAAAAAAGGAGACAGGAAGAGAACAGGTGGATCTCACTCACACACGTATACAGACATTCACACACTCTTAGCACAACACCATAACCATTATAAAGAAAGTGAAGAAACTAGATTTGAAACTAAATACGAAAAACTTTCTTTTTCAACAACATGCTCACAAAGACACACTGACAAACAGACCCCCAGTAAATGACCTGGACAGTAGAAATGCAGTGACTGCTGCTGGGGTGAATTATTAGCAGCTTGTTGGGAGCTGTTTCAAAGGGCATTAAATGTAGGTGGAGAGGCCATTTCTCTTCACCACAGGCTGGAGTTTAACATCATATAATGGAATACAGGAATTTATTGGGCTGGACTTTAGTGGAAAACAAAGAAGATATTTTTCCCTCTGGTGCCCTGAAGCCACATTACAGCCTGTTTACAGTTGAATCTCAGACTGCAGATGGAAGAACGTTCTACACAGAGCAGAAGAAATGGACGTCTGCTCAAGTGTTTGGTGAAGTATCATGCAAAGCTCGCGTGTGCTGTATCCAAAATGTTAAAAATGTATATATTCATATATGTGTGTGGGGGGGGGGGGTTACTATATATATATACAAATATATACAAATACACCACAAATGTAATACTTTCACACATGATCTGGCAGACTGGAAGATTATAATGAATATGTTTACATACCGGAAACGGGCTTGTAGATGATCCTGTAACCCATAGTGGGGAACTGAGGGGCATCCCAGGTAATACGGAAGCGACTGTACCATTCATCAGAGACCCTGAGGTTACTGGGGCCGGATAGTGGTACTAGCCAATCAGAAGAGAGAGGACCATGCTAAGTATTTACAGTACTGGAAGGTACTGAAAACCGATCATAGAATAACCTAGCACATTAGATTTGAACAGCCATACCCATATAATCTTTTTAGATATTAAAATAATACAAGAAGAATCACTGTGAGCTTTTAGATATAAAAGCACAGTCAAAGAAGATCTGGAGTTTTTTTTACCCTGAATTTCCTTTAAAAAGTCTCACACAATTATTCGTCCACTGAGCATATTACCACATTGATAATTAATTCAACCTCATCCTTAATCAAAAACAAGGACAAACTTTTTTTAATGTCTGAGTTCAATGTGAGGTGACATTAGCATCTCTAATCAGACAAGCTAGAGACACTGGGCTATAATTCGAAGGTGATCACTGAGAGAAAGTGGTGGATGATTAATCCCATCAGAGGAAACCAGGCTGGTTCATTAGAGTGGTTACATCAGCGATGCGATGGATAGGATCCATCATGCTTACTAACAGGCTAAGCCAATAGAATTCAGCCTGTTCAGTAATGTGTTTCACAGGAATGCAGGAGTGACAATCGAACTTCAGACTGCAGTGCTAACAAACTGTGAGTGCTGTGATGCATCTATTTTTAGCTCAAGTGCTAGATCCGACACAGAAAACCATCAGGTACCAGGTTTAAAAGAAATTCAGGAAATTAGTAAGAGCTAGACAATAGTTCTATGCAAATATGCCAAAATGATATGAAATTAGTGTAACTGCATCTGTTTATAAAGGTTTGAGAAGTACTCATGATCTATATAATTTGTTAAATATTCCAGCACCAGCAGCTGTTATAAGTAGCACTTGGTAACCCAGACTCACATGTTCTGCCAGATGAGGTCATGGAGAGCGTGGTGGACTCTTCATCTGCATAGACAGGGGTCACTGTGATTTTGTAGTTTGTGTCTGAGAGGAGAGGTTGCAGGATCATGCTTCTCCTATTTCCTGCTACTAAAACCTAGACAGAAGTAGAATATTCAGCTCCACACATAACTTTATGTCTGGATGATTGTGTGTGTGCGTGAATATGTGGGGGGGTGAATATGTGGTTTACAAGGACACAAATGTGTGAAATAACATGTCTGTGACATGTATTACAACAAAACATGGTTTATGGGGACACTCACTGTGTCTTTATGAACTAAATCGCTTAAAAAACATACTGGTGAAATGGTAATTTTTGTTGTTCATTAAAAATGCCTAAAAAAGTTTTATGTGAGGGTTAGGTTTAGGATTAGGTGATAGAATACAGTTTGTACAGAATTAAAACCATTACGTCTATGGTGAGTCCTCATAAACCATATATAGGTTTGTGGGAACTAAATGTCTTAGTCCATTCTAAGTCTACTATGTAGTCCTCGTTCTTACCTCTAGTTTCTGAAAACAGTAAATGTGTATGTGTTCTCATGTGAATAGGCATGACTGTATATGCCATGAATTTGATCTTGTGAATAGATAATGAAAGGCTGTCAATTCCAAAAGATGTATCTCTTATCTCGGCTTTACTAATTGTGTTTTTGAATGGTGAAATGTTGATCTGTTCGCATGGACAGCATTCTGAGTATTAGCCAAAAGACTGGAAGCCAGCACTCAGGTCTCTAACCAGCGCATCCAATCACTCCAGTCATTCACCACAGACACACCATTAATCACACTCACACACACACTATCATGGCAGTGCATTGCCTGTTGATAATGAAATGTTGGGTTGCATTATGTGGAGTGCCTTCCTCTGTGTGAGAGCACGATCACTGGACAGACTACAAATAAGTCAACTAAAAATATGCCAACATTAAAACATAATTCTGTGTCAAATGTATGTAACCATGCCAAGAGCATTTTTTGAACGTTAAATGTACAAACCAAATCAGCTGAATGTGCTTTAGATTTATTTTGTAATACAAAAAGTAACATATATAATATTTGTGTCCAACACAGGCATTAACTATAGGTACCAAATAAACATAATACTGTACTCGTAAACCATTTAATACCAAAGAAGAACACATAATACAACATTTAATTTTTTTTACTTAAATTTCAAAGTCAATGCATAATTCATTGTGAAAAATGGTAGCTCATTTTTCCATTTGAACGTCCTTTGAAGTAAAACAGCAGTCAGGTGTTCTCCAGCGAGCTTTGAAAGTCAAGAAGGTTCTCTTTCACCCCCTGCTGTGGAAGACCCTCCTGTGTGTCTACACTGCAGCATCCTGCAGGACAGACCCATCAGTGGAGCTGTCCACAGCCCTGTGGTGCTGAAACCTCCTCAATGCATCACCTTTCTTTCTCTCTTTCTTTCTTTCTTTCTTTCCTTTAGTTTCTTTTTTATTCTCTATTCCTCTATTCTTTTTATATTCTTTCCTTCATTCGCTTTTCTTCCCTCTTTCCTTCCTTCCTTCCTTCCTTCAAAACTTTGCCAGAACTTTTTTGCTAAATTAAATGTATTCTCTTTTTTTTATTCTCTTTCTCTGTCTACCTCTATCATTTTGCTCTTCTCTGTCTCTGTGACCTAAATGGCATTTGAAAAGATAATGAAATTTCCTTTTTCCCAGTCCCATCTCCTTTATCCTTCTTTCAGCTTGACCCACAATGATTCTCTGAGAATTACAACCCGGGAGAGGTCGATATTCCATACGGTCAGGGTTGTGGAGTCACAGCAGAGTCTGGATGAAACTTTATGCCATGAACGATCTTAAATGTGCCAGACCAAGGTTGTGACAAAGTCAGCTGAATACCACAAAAACAGTGGAAACCCACATCAAAAGAAGAACTCATGCTCGGATTCAATCATGTGTCAATTCACAGTGTGATTCTCCACTGCAAAATGAAACAGCTACAGGTTTCCACTACAGGAACATGCATTTAAAATTGTAACTTTAAGCTCACCATATCCTACAGCAGATAAAAGTAGTGCAACAACAGATAAGGCAACAACAGAGCTGCATTAATCATCTCCAGTTACCCAAAGGAATGTGATAAGCCTGCAGTCTAGCAGCACAGAGGTAATAAATTTGTCACATTAGATTTTTATAGTGCAAAAGCAATACAGGTAATGTTATGAAATAATAGCTCGCTGAGAGACAAATAAGACAGGTGTGCATTGGCCCCTTTATGCACTTTATATGGGAAAGGGAGTGGAGATAAACTGGTGGAGAAGACAGAAAGAACATGATGACAAAAGAGGAGGGTGTGCTTGTGTTGTTTCATTGACAAACACCTCCATTAGCATGTTAGCGTGCTGTGGTTATATTTACTCACTGTCTCTTCTGCGCGGTCGGCGCTGACATATGTCACTTTGTACTGCTCCACATCTGAGTCCAGCACCTCCCAACTCACTCGCAGACTAAAGGGGGTCTCGTCGTCCAACCGCAGGTTAGTCACTCCAAAACGAACAACTACAAGACAGATCAAATCAGTTCAAATGCATTCTGATCTATTTATATCCTATCAATCTATTCATCTGGTTCTCCATCTATCCATCCTCCATAGCCATCCACCCACTCATTCATCAATCCATCTATTCTTCAATCCATTGGTTTCTCCAACTATCTATCTATTAATCATGCATTCATCAATCCATCCTTCTGTCTGTC
>JAZGTI010012250.1:0-15894 GCA_036877585.1 Botia kubotai | reverse complement strand
ACATATTATTGATATATGATATATAATGTGAAAAATGTTCTACTAACATAATGAATGCCTAATGTTGAGAACGTTGAGTCAATGTTCTGAAAACATTCACGGTTAGCTGGGTAGATGGCCATGGAACATCATGCGAAATGACCCTTGACCTCTGAGCTCTTTTTTTTCTCCTACTGTAGTTTTGCAGACTCCAGTGCTACTACGAAATCTGAGCTATCACTATGTTAATGTAAGCAACTGTAAGCATATTTAATATAAATCAATATGCAAGAGCACGATTAATAGATTGTTCATCATTTTTTTTATTAATAGGCATTTTACTGTCTCCTGAGGAAGGTACCCTTCATATTCACCGCATTACAGCTGAAGACGAGGGGCTATATACCGTGAGGCCACCAATGAGAAGGGATCTGTGGAGAGCTCCACCCACATTTGGGTTCACAGTAAGCAGTTACTGCTCTGTCAGTAATACTAAGAATAACTGTCAGATTTTTAGCCATTGGATGACAAGTGCAGTCTCCATCTAACTGACATGTAAAGTGATTATTCATGGTTTGGTTTGTTTTTACGTGTCTGTGGCAAGTGTTAGGCTAGCCTGCAAATTGACAGGTCTATTGGTTTTTACACTAAACAAAAGCAAAAGAAATAGGCTCCAAATTAAATGATTTAAGATCTATTGACAGCATCTGTAATGTAATGAATATTTGCATGAATATAACTAAAAAACAGGATGAATTATTTCTCTGTTTTCTCTCTCTCGCTCACATAGAAACTCCCTCGTTCTCTTTGATAGGATGCTTCTAAACTCAGAATTCAGACATTCATGCTGTTTTGTCAGGAAGGAAACTGTCTCCTATTTTCATTACCCACAGATGGCCTCTGCTTTAACCTTTAAACTGCATAGCTATTTCTATGTATTAAAAAGGGGGAGGAGTCAGAGTGTGTGAGGGGAAAAAAATGATTTAGTCTGTTGTGTCTACCTGTTCCGAGTGCTACTTATGGCTAGGGTTTGTCGCTCATAAATACAGTAACAATAGAGAGACCTTAAAAGGGAATGTTTTCAAAGACACATTCTGGGAACGTTTGTGACAAACACTGATTTATGTATCCTGTAGGTTTGTCGGGTTTTCTTGCTCTGGAGATCCCAGCTCTGGCATGTACATGTGTGGTCATTCCTAAACTCAAACAGGTGAGAGAGGCAACCCAGTTAACAATTTTAGGACTTGAGAACATTTCCCTAACATTCCCATTAAGTAACAAAATAGTTCAAATGTTATTTTGAATGTTCCAGGAACAACCAGTTTTTTAGACATTGTATTAGTGTCATTGCTTGGTTACCAAGACAACAGTGTCTTCCCTCTTTATCTAAGCTATTTACCTCCTATTGGCCTATTTAGAAGCTTCAAAGAATCAGTGTGTGAGAGTTAAAAATTTGTAATGTTTTTATCTTGGGGGGTAAATTATAACACCATTTCTTTAGCCGAACAATCCCTATAAGAGTTGACCATAATATAACAGTAGCGGGCATTTTACATCAAATCATTGAAAAGAGAGTAAAATCTTACCTTGGTACTATTTTGTGCGCTTCAGATTCTCTTACAGCGTTCAGGTTGCCAGAGATACGGAGTTCAGTCTTGTCTGAAGTCTTTTGCTTAAAAAATATTTTGTGCAATAAATGGTATAAGGGTAGGAATGAACATTCACTCCTAAAACTGACAAATATTAAACTTAATTTTCTTATTTCAGCTACATCAACTCCATGAGAACTTTGAGGAAGAGCTACACAAAGAAATCCCTGCTGTAAATTATGAAAACAATTGTAATTTCAAAAATGCAATAAACTTATGAACTTATAAAACTCTTTCTTATTCAATTTTAGCATAAATGCAGAGGTCACATTTCGGGTAAACCTATGGGTTACCATATCTGACTAATAGGTCACTTTCTTTCTTTCATAACCAGTCATAACAGTGGAATGATTCTTCCATCTGAACTGGTAATTCGAGTAATCGAGTAGGTACAATTAAAAGCTACACGCTCGTGTTAGAACGTCTGAACAGTTACATAAATAACTGCACGACCGTTCGTTACAGGCTTTTCAGTGCAGTACTGCTGCCTTGTATAAACAGCGCCCCCTGTCGTCATGAAGGGAACGTGCCTGGTGTTTCTCAAGCGTGTTGTTCAGAGAGATGTCCGGCTCTCACCCGTCGGACTATGAGCTGCTGTTTTTTTACCCGTTTCTACACACGCTTATCGCTATCTCTGTCACCATCTAACGTCTCTGCTTATTTCGACTTCGTCTTATTTCGTCATGCATTTTGTTCCTTTTTATGCTATTATGCTGCCATTAAGTCTGTACATGATTCCTTATTTGCAATTCATCTCGAGCTTTTTTCATTAAATATTACACAAACCCTATCCATCCCCTTTGAAAGCGCAGTTAAGACATGCCTCTTTTCCACGTTAAAATGTGTTGTAGGAATCACAGAGCAGCCGATACACTAATAAAACTGTTACTAATAAAATGCGTTTATTACTGTATGTAGCTACCAAACGTTTAACTGTCCCGCCACACAGTTCTTGTGGTGCAAAAACCATAAGCTGGAAAAATGAAACTGTAGACCATTTACATTCAGTGACTTAATAGTAACCTCTGACAATATAGCATATATGATGCATTTACATGCGAAGAAAAAAATACCACATGCTAAGTGCAAACGCAGGCCTGGATGTTTTAGTCCGTTTCCAAATACTTTTTAGACGGCGATGCTAATACAGTATGAGGCATGTAAATAACTTTTAACAGTTAAGAAAACTTAACCTGCCTACCAATATTTTACAGTATTTTCTTAAATGCTGTACAACTGAGTTGCAGAGAGCGAAGAAATTGGCATATATGTCAACATATATTAATTATATAATATACAACATATGATACATTATCCTCTCATAGACCACTGATATAAATGTGCCTTCACACGTAATGACAGATTTCTAATGCATTTATTCACATGGTCTAAATGTGTTATAGTTATCAGTTCAGTCAACTCTATTCATAAACCAACTACAATCTTAGTATCCCTTAGTTTTAATAATATACAATTATAATGAACAATAAAAAATTGCAATAACAGTGTTTTCTGTGTTGTACGTTTGATAATTTTTCAGTTTTATTATATGTAAAGCTTTCCTGTAGCTCAGTGGTTAGAGCATGGCGTTAACAACGCCAAGGTCATGGATTCGATACCAGGGATTGCACAAACTCAATGTATAGTGATCAATGTGTATGTATAGTTTAATGCAATGTAAGTCGCTTTGGATAAAAGTGTCTGCCAAATGCCTAAATGTAAAGCTGCTTAGACAGCCCTGCCATAAATTTCAGGTGAAAATTTCAAGTTGTTGTTGAGACTGGGACACAGCACTGCTTTTTTTCAACGCTGTGGTCATTTTTTGGAGCAGAACTTTGGTGTTAATTACCACAAATCCACCAATATTAGCTTCAGTACGCTTTGCAAACCGTGCTCCTTTTGCTGCTGCGGTTTGCCTGCGTTAGCCACACATGCGGTACGCGCAAGAACGACGAACACACATGAACGTTATCTTTTATTACTCTTTATTAAAATACTGCTGTACACAACAAATATTGCAAAAAAAAAAAAGTGTGACAAACACAAGGGCATAAAACTGGGATGGTGGAAGAGAATGGTGTGTGTGTGACTGGAGTGCACGGCTTTGAAAAAAGATCATGATATGAGATTTGCCTGCGCAGGCCTTGAATGTAAATGACGTGTGTTTATGTGCATTTCTGTCGTTTCGAGGAGGATAAGGGCTTGGCACCAAGTTATTTACTGACTGAGATTTCACTAAAAACACAAAAAAGACACAATCAATTGTACATTTACTCACTGCATCCTCACCGCAGCTCTGTCTGACTTCTTCTGCACCCTCACTGCCCAACGTGGCCAAATCTGTGCTGTAAGCCCAACCCACTACACCACAGCCCGACTCACTGATTGGGCAAGTCACCAATGACACATCAGACACATTCAGTCATTGGCTTATTCCTGTCAAAGGTCAACCTGAGAACATTTAAAACCGTTTTCCAGATCACAGGTTGAGTTATAGCTGCTTTGTGGGCGTACTCATGTAACATGTCAATCAAAAAATTGTAAAAAAAAAAAGACAACTGAAATACAAACCCAACTAACACTAAACATCCCTTCAATACTGCCCGGATTTTACACTGCTGGGGTGAGATTCCAAACATCCCATAATGCACATCTGTACAACAGCTTGGTAAGGAGACGAAACAAGATACAAGATGGATCTGCTGAGATGGATCTCACGATATTCAAACCAATACCATCATGGAGACCATGAGGGGGGCTGGTAAAGACCAAACTACATTGGCAGGGCAAAAGAATCAAAGGAAATAAACAGAAACTTTGGATGCTCCACAACAGAGACCTAAGAGAACATTCCACAAAAAGACAGAACTGGTTTCCCTTGTCAGTGTGGTCCAGTTCTTTGGTTCCTATCACAAGACCCTGACTATAAAGACAAAAATTCATCCTTTCAAATTTCGATTTTGCATTACATGTCAAAAGCATCCAGAAAATTAATAAGGATGTTGCAGAACTGAACGTTTCCATAGCAAGAGAAAGCACCCCTTTGTCAGCGCCTGAAAATGATGTGAAATTCCCCAAGCCCTCCCCAAAACCCCCCCACACACACACACGCAACCAGCAGCGCCCCCACCTCCCAAGCACTTCCAAGATGGCCGACTTTCAAAGCAGTCATTACAGCATGGGAAGGCGTGAGGGGGAGAAGAGCGCAATACAACTCATGCCACACATTCATAAGTGGTCAGTCTCATTAATTTGCCCACCCCCTCAGTAACAAACCCAGTGGTTTGTTCCATCTGCAAGAAAGTCGAGGCAAAAACAGATTCAGGTGAGGAAACCCCCAAACACAACCAGTGGTCTTTCCCAACATGTAGTACCTCATTAAAAATGGGTGGGGTGATGTAGAAAACGATGCTTCATTTTTCTTTAGTTTATCTAGTCAACGTCTTTTTCCCCACATGTGAGTTCACAGCCCTCAATACACCCTGCAGGACACGCACGCACAGTCACTTAAAAAGGAACTTAAAATTCTTAGTGCATCCTCCAAAGAAAAAATAAAAAAAATTAAAAAGCAGGAAGTTTTTTAATTTTGACATTGTTCCCAAGTCTAAAAAAAATTCTATCACAGCTTTCAGTTCAGTTCATAATTCTGTAGCTGCGTTGTTTGTGAAAACTAAAAAAATAAGCTTTAGAGAAAAACTTTCTGGACAGAACAGTGTATCTGACTGGAGGTGAGCTATCAGCTGACTCCGCCCTGGTCATGAGGTCATCATCATCGGGCACCTTTAATTCCAGGCTGTAGTGCAATGTGCTCTTTTTTCAGGCAGTTCCAGCCCACTCCTGCGGGGGCAGGTGGGCGCTACAGTGGACCGTTAGCGACTGCCAGCAGTTCCTGGAAGGTGCTTTCAAAGCACCGCTTTAGGTCCGTGTAGGTCACCACGAGCACACTCTTCTCATCCCGTGACACCAGGCTGATCTTCTCCGGTACTCCAGCATCCAGCTGAAGTGAAGAAAAAACTTGAAGGAAAAACCACTAACGAGACTTAAGAAACCAACTTGCAAATAGGCAAAACTGAATAACATCCAAGCAGCATCGCCTTGGACTTGCTCACTGGGAGACTGCTGACGTATATAAAATATATTAAAAAATTCTCTTTATAAAAAAATATATACTATAAAAAATACTATAAATATAATGGTATGTTACAAAACATACTTTACTAACAATTTTTAACATAAAAAATGTATTTGTAATTAAAACTGTTATTTACTTATCTTTCTAGTTAGTAATGCTAGTTTTTTTTTTATGGGATTTTTGCAAAATTCTATTTCCTGTCCTTTAAAAATTTCATTTCATGGTAGTAATACTGTATACCGCATTACATGTATTTGATATTTTTCCTGTTTTCTATACTTCTACTTATATTTATATACAGCTTTCATGTATCAACTAGTTGTTTTAAAACTGGTCTCTGTAAAGCTGGTTTGCAACCATCCGAAACCATGTAAAAAACGCTACACAAATAATGAAATGTGTGCGCATAGACCCAAGAACAGCAGCTCACGTGCACACATGCAACAGTGACCTAAAAGCAAACCTGCTCACCTTATTGAGACAGGACACAATGTGGCTGAGGTCAATCCAGGGAGTTCCTGTCTCAGTCACCTGGTGGAACAGGTGATCCCTGAAGAGCTTCAGTAGATAACGATCACCTGTCTCAGACCATGTTGGATCCTTCTGGAACCTACGAAAATTCAGATGAAACGAAGGCAGAAGTCAAGGGGTTTGTAAGTGTCCCTTAAAATGTGTATTTGTCAGCTGATGGGGTCATATGACACAACAAAAAAACGTACTCTGGTCTCTCATTGATGGTCCCCAGTTTTGCCAGAAGGCGGAACAATCGTCCATTCTGAACTTCCTGTAATAGTCAAAGATTCAATTTTAATATTGTATATGTTTCAAATACATTTTTACAAAAATGGGATGTGTGTTCAGTACAAGGTGGTTTATAAAGAAACTACATTTCATGTAAGTGATCCTAAACTTTACCAGTAGTCTGTTTAGTCATTGTTTTTAATCATGTGCCACTGTTTGTACTTATCCGTTTAACCATGTTTAACCTTAACATCTCAAAAATTTGCTTTCATGACCCTTTAACGATTTTACTTAAACACACAAATACTTCAATCACAATACAGGGTCGAGGTTTGTTTGCCCATTTGATTTTAGTTTCTGTGGTAGGGAGGGCGCAAGAGCGATTTCACACCTATGATATAAGTAGCCAAAAAACGCAACTGAAACAACCAACTAAATATTTCATGTGATCACACCTTGCCCCTCGCTTCCTGTGGAACTCAGCTCACTTACTAAGAAACACAATCACACTGGCCTTCTTCATTACTGGCTTCAGTATAATTAGTTGAGTGGTTTATGACAACATATCCTGTACCGTTACAGAGGAGTGAAGCTCTGCTGCTGTTGCCATGGGTTATTTCCCATGGTTTGAAGGTTTTACATATTGCTTAAATTATGTTTGCATTCATATTCACGTATTTGGCGGATGCTTTTATCCAAAGCGACTTACAGTGCATTCAATACAATTTCATATTTTTTATACAAACTTTTGTGCTGCTACTGCAATGCTGAGCTACAGGAACACCCGTTGAGCTACAGGAACACCCGTTGAGCTACAGGAAATTGCCTGACATGCTTGTTGAAATACTTTATACTACTATACAGTCATTTTCTAGATGAAATTGTGTGTCAGGCCTGACCCTGACAGTCAGTCGCATCAAATTTGAAATCAGCCTCATTACGAACTGGTTAGAATGCAAAAAGAGCGATCTGTAGTACACACTGAAACATAAACTTAAGTACCTTGGCCAAATCTTCTTCGATGACATCATTCCTCATTTGCGAGGCGTCTAGCTGAGTGTAAAATCGTGCTCCGATCATGGGCATTATGTCATTGACGCTGCGCAGACGACTCTGTTCTGAGAGCAGGTACCTGCGTGGGCAAACATATTAGGGCCAGTTAGATTCATGAGATTTATAACACTAGAACATGAGATTCACAAAATCACAAACTGTCATGGTGGTCAACATGTCACTATTACCACATTAAAAGGACCTGAGCTTTAAAATGAACGTGACAATTGTCAGGTACGGTAACCCACACTTTAAATGTGACCTCAGCATTTAGCCCATACCGGAGGAGTCAACACACACACTGCAAGCCGTGAACACACACACACACACAGAGCAGTGGGCAGCAGTGAGGGGCACCTCAAAGGGGCACTCAAGGGCACCTCAGTTATTTCCTGCCAGCAGTGGGAATTGAACCTGCAACCTTTGGTCTGACTCTCTAACCATTAAGACAACCCTGTGTAAAAATGTGAATGTGTGTGTGTGTGTGTGTGTGTGATAGAGAGAGTGGCTCACAGAATGAGGTTCTTGAGGTCAGAGGAGTAGTTGATGGACACCAGCTCCATGGCTTTCTGCAGGTTCTCTCTCTGGATGCCAGCTAGAGAGTTACACGCGAGGGCCAACACCACCTTCCCCAGAGAGATCAGATCTGCTTGCTGACGGGGAGCAGAAACACAGACAAACAGGTGCTGATGATACCAACAGGTTAGACCTCAAGCATAACGCTACACATTCAAGTGAAAGCTCAAGATGAATGTTTCCTGTCACAACACATTACCGTGGCAACATAACAGGAACATATTTAGCCCATTTAAAAAATATGCAGCTCATTTCAGTGCTTGACTATAACATGCTGCTATTCAGCACAGTTTAGATGAGACAGCAAAAAATGCATCTTAAGTTACTAAATATATGAAGAAACATACATTTCAAACAAATAACAGGCCACATAGTATTGAAGCATCTTGTCAAGTTGTTATATTTTGATTTAACGTATTTTAATAACATCTATCTACAGAGGTGCACTACTAATATTACAAATCTGAGCTGCCGAATTATAACTGTCACATTTATACTCCAATACATAAAGAAGGCCTTACATCAGTGTGAATAAATAGACTCAAACAGTTCACAAATCACAGACCACTGAATCCCAAAACTGTTATAACAAAAACCACGTTCTATAAACGTAATACAGGGTTCTAAATCTTATACACAAAACGTTCAGCGAAATATGATTGAATGCAAGTAAAAGCACTTTGAATGGCTTTTGTTTATGAAATGTGCAATAAAACAAACTTGCCTGCAAACATACAGTGAAAAAAAAAATGGGGGTGTAATGGGGATGTTCAGTACCTGGTACTGGGGCATAAGCGCCAGGTGGTTGGTCTGACTATTATCAAATGTTAAGACATCAAACATTCCTACACAGTTGACTCGTAACCTACGGAAAAAAACAAACATTTAGCGGTTGCATGTGCATTAATTTGTCAAAATGCTGCTTCACATACAGAAATGCCAACTTACTGTTTTGGTTAATTGCAAGCATCAGGATAAACAAATTCTACAAGACTAGGAACTAGGTTTCAGGCTGTTAATTATTTACCAGCTGTTTATCTGCACACTTGAGTGCTGTTGTGGGTCGGATGTGCGTGACTGTACCGTGTCTTTCCAGTGATGAGGATCTTGCTGGGGTCCATGACCCTGCAGGCCAGCCCTGCTGTGTGGATGGTACGCAGTGCTGAGCTCAGCTGGACGATGTAGGCCCAGATCAGTGACTCCGGTAACAGACCCGCGTGCTGCCGTGGAGGGGGGAGCTCGTGCTGCCCTGATATGACAACACTGA
The DNA here is from genome assembly GCA_036877585.1 of Botia kubotai. Lineage (NCBI taxonomy): Eukaryota > Metazoa > Chordata > Actinopteri > Cypriniformes > Botiidae > Botia > Botia kubotai. Next base: position 6,497 of record JAZGTI010012250.1, on the reverse strand, counting down.
TGGTTATTTCCAAAAACATCTAGCATTAGACAGAAGAACATCCAGGCCAAATATCTGAATCAAAAATGACTGCAGATATTCTCCTCAGAATGTGAGTAACTAAAACTATATCGGGGTAGTGGATTAATAACACACAATAACAGCATAGTTTGTTATTTTTGTTACATTAAGGTTAAAGGTTATGTAAACATTTAAGAATGATTGTGTATTTTTGCTATAAATGGTCAGTCCATGTTTTCCGGGCTGATTTAAACTTACTTTTAAAATCACATTTTTACTTTTGCAGTTTACTAAACAGCTCTTATAATTTAAGAAAAAAAAGCATTTAAAATAGTTTCAGATGTAATATTGCAAGCCACACTGAAAGCCACTGTAATGTCAATCGTTTCAACCACACTCACTGTACGCTTCCAAAACTCAACTGCTGCACACTACAGAAAAACAAACTCTGCATCCTCACACACACATGCATTCGAACCCACCCCACTTTCTCTTTGTAAAGTAAGAATCGGCAGCAGGATCATTGAAGTGTCTGCTGAACATGGTTTCTGCCCCCGCGTGGAAGTCATAAGAGAATACAAGCGCTGCGGAGGAAAGACACGATTACACGTGCAGACAAATTCAAATGCAAAACAGGTGTTGCTTAATAGTTTGAGCATGCGCACACACACACATACGTACAGTGATCTCCAAATGCTTTGGTGGTGAAAACCTCTCTGAGGGTCACAGTATTGGAGTGCTGAATCTTCTTCCACATGTCCACCAGCATCATGCACTTGGTGTTCACCAGCCTGAAGCCTGCACGCACACACACGCACGTCATTAGAAAGTTAGACTTAGGTGGGTATTAAAACAGGAAACATTACAAGTGACCACAATGTTACAGTTCTTAAGAATCACAAAACTTCTCTTCTTTTATTTTTTCCCTTTTATTTCTTATTGTAATACATATTAATTTGGTTTAGTCACATTTCTCAACCAAATGACAACATTTATTCCAGAAAACTGACATACCGTTTCCTAGGGAAGGTTTTAATTATTTTTAATGTCTTTTAGAGTCTTTTACTAAAACAAAACTACCAAAAGAAAGTCAAAAATACCTTTCTGAATCTAAGAGCTAAAATGTGAATTTATTATAAATACAAGCATGCAGAATCTCTTATAAGCGAAATATTTAATGCATCACCATGTATCCTTCTGAGGCAGTAAGGCAGGTCGTCTTTGCTGTTGACTGCCTTGTAACAGGAAGTGATGTAACTGAAATTGCTGGTTTTCTGAAGACGGTTGGGTGGGGGAGGTTCCAGGGGAAAGAGGCTGTGGTAACTGTCCACCTCAGACGGCACTCCTGTAGGAGAGATGGAACAGTCAGCCTCAACCATACAACAAGCCTTTCCTCAAACTTACACGTTCCAACGCCTCCAGAAAAACAAATACAAGAAATAAAAGCACTGCAAAACAGACACGGAGAGATAGACGGGATGCAGGTTTCTCAGACAGCAGGTGAACAGCCACAAAACAGACATTTTAACTGAACATTTAAGACCCACACTGTCCCTTAAAACAACAAACACTGCTGACATTCCACACTGACACAAGACAAACACGTCCTCACCTGGGTTCTCGGACTGGTCAATCTGCGCCATTGTCATCAAATGCCTGTTAATCAGCTCCTGCAGTAAGACGCATCAATGACACAATAACTAACCTTTGAACAAACCATTTAAAGTCAACAAAATATTAAATAATAATATTAAAGCTGCAATCCATAACTTTTGCCTCTCTATCGCCATCTCTGTTCGAATCATAAAGTTGCTTGCGCCATTATTTTCCTAACGTTTCCTAACGTTCCAACTGCTGTAAGAACAAGCTACATGTTCTCCACCATTCCAGGGCCCAAACATGTGATTTAGCGTAACCAAAACTTAAACTGACTGTTCCCATGAAATCAGATCCGACAGCTCAAATTATAAATCATTATAAACTTACCATTGTGATCACAGTAAAATAATGAGACCGTTTCGAACACTGATCTGTTAAGTACTTGCTCATTAACGAACATGTTCATTTTTAACTAAAAAATTAAGATTACCTGTCGGAGTTCGTCAGACATGAAGAAGGATGGCGCGTTGGCTTTTGGCTGCATGTATGCCACGTGAGGTGCAGTTTGTGGGTACATGTGATATGTTGGGAACACCTAAAAATGTGATTAGCAGCACAACAGTTACATTTTAATTATGTAAAAGTGATAACAGATCACAGCAAACTGCAATTTACGTGGATCGTACCATTCCGGCTACAGGAGCGGGGGTGTTATCAGTATAGAAGTATGTGGTCCCGCCCACTGTCTCTTTCTGAATTATGTGGGCTCCACCCCCCGGGTCGGACGCAGTGGTGGGCACCATGTAATTGGCTGGGTTTGGATTGGGCGTGTGGCTGCGTCGCCGTGGAGTTGGGGAAGTGTGAGGGGTGATTTTCGGAGAATGAAGAGGAGACGACCCGGCAGATAGGGACATACCTGTCCATGCAAAAAAATACAAATTATGCATAATAATATGCAGAAAAATGCATATCATTGCCCAAAGCTCACGACCTTGACCAGATAAGCTCACAAATACACAAGAAAAGTGAACACAACCTAAAAGATATTGCTGCATAAACCACAGGTGACATTTGTCTGGTTGTGTTGAGTCACTGACCAGGTGCGAGAGCAGCCGCAGTGGAGCTGTTCATGGCAGGATGAGGGAACATGGGGGAGGTGAACGCTGGTACAGTTGATTGAGACATGGAGGCCATACGTGGGGCCCCTTTGGGTACAAACTCACTGGCTGCAGGGTTAGGTGCCTGCAAAAGAACCCACACACACACAAATATAAAACATACACAATGTGTCATTGCATTCTAGCACCTTCAAAAAGCACGGACACACTAGCATACATGTGTGAAAAATAACCACGGTGTTACTACAGTAAAACTGTAGACAGAAGAAAGTTTAACTACAAATATTATAGTTACAAAATATGGCTACCATAGTAACATTTAGTGGTTACTGCGATTTTACTGCAAAACTACAGTTAAACTGGGATTACTGTAGCAAAATCATGGTTAGTTTTCCTAAGAGCAAGTTTATCCAGGTAGCACACAGGTAAGTTTTTTTCCTCAAGCCTTAAGAAATACAGGTGAACCTTTTTCATCCACAATAAAGATATTACCGCTAACAACAATAGCACATTACTGATAAGCAAGTGTCTTACTGTAGATGCTCACCTTTCTTCGCTGCGATATGCTCAAAGCACCAAAATCACTGAACAGAGATGATGTCGGGGAATTTACTGGATCTAAAAAGTGACCATCAGGAGACACAGATTAAGGGTTTTAAGGCTTGCTAGCGCAGCGTCAATAAATATTTTAAACAACAGTTATCTCACCGTGAGGGCTGTAGCTCTTGGCACCATCGTTTAGTAGACTTGGAGAACTGCTACTGCTGGTCATTCTCTTTAAACAAGCAAACACCAACATGTGAGCAACGTTCTGTTGCAAATCAGCTCCATCTGCGCTCCATTTGACAGACCTGGTAGAATCGCCCATTATACACAGAACTGATATTTACCTGCATCATTGAATACTTGGATTCTGTCGGGCCTCCAAACCCGTTCACCCCAATAAAGGTGCTGCTGAAGAATGAGTTGGTCAGACTGGCATCGTTTAGAGCACCTCCCTCCATCCCAGGAACTGCGAGAAATTAAAAACACATGCGATGCTTGCGCGTTCACATAATATCAGTGCGTATGCACTTTTTTTTTACGCCAAAATGAATTCCAATAGTGCAATAAATGGTTGGTTTAATACATGCTAAAAGTTTTACGAGACTACGGTGCGCTCCTTAAAGTATACGACACGTTTTAATAGACTTTCTCCTGGAAGCTCAAACAACGTCCAGAGACAAAACAACACGGAGACTGATTGATAACTCAACGGCCAATCAGAACGCCGCGTGCGAAAGACGTCAGCAGTTTGTCAGTCGACGCGCTAAACACGTTTCATCGACCACAGAAAAAAAAAATATGAACGTCTTTCAAATATGTTTATTTGATGTGCTGTGTTGACGGTGTAAAGAACTGTTTATTTCTTTTGCAAATATGAGACTGCGTGTTTACAATACACCGAAACATTTCCTTGATCGCTTTATGTGTAACAATGTGTCTTATATACACAACGTTGTTGCATTTTCGCAGCTCGTGTTGCAAATGCGCTCAGACTAAAACCAAAAAGCTCGATCAAAGCAACGCCAACCAAGACGCAGTTTTGTTTGTTGATTAAAAAGTGACAATTGTTTTGTTTTCGTTGTGAACAATGACAGCTCCAACGCTCAAAAACTAAACAATGCATTCATTTGTAAGCATACCTGAAGCCATGCACTTTGCTAAAATAAACCATTGTAGGGTAACAAATTCAATGGTTTCGCCTCTGATTAAAAAATGTTGGTGTAGCGTGCTGATTTCACCGTGTTGTTTTGGTAAAGTGTGGATAGGCCGCGCTAAATCCACGGCCTCGATTTAGACAAAAGCCACCGTATGGCCCCCACAGCTTCATAACAACAGGCAAGGGGATGCATTAGGCCTCAAAACAAGCAAACTTACTGGACAAAAGCTGTCCTTCCAGAGCCGTTCCCGCTGGACCCAAAGAATCGCCTTTTTTAGAAACGCTCCCCGGAGCTCCGCTGGCCGCGTTGCCTGCGAGCGCGTAACCCGCCGCCGTCACTGCTCCTCCGGGCAGAGATAAAGACACTGGGCTGCCTCCTCCTCCAGTAATAGCACCACCGCCGTGCAAAGAAAGATTAGCCATGATCGGGTCCTCGTGCAGAAACTGGCATTCATCTCCGTAAAAACAAGTCTTGTCTTTCGCGTAGTAACGGCAGAATTTCACCTTCACACCGGGTATTCCGACACCCCCGAGCGGAGCAGCTGAAGCTGGGAGTCCACTATTCATGGCACCGCTGCTCCCGCCGGAAGCACATAGAGACTCGGCAGCAGTACGTTTTAAAACACTTGAGGAAAAATCACCACCTTACTTACGTTTCGCGATAAAATCAGCGCCCTCGTCGTACCAGATCACTAGTCAACAACATCCGCACATTTGTTGCCATGCATTGATACTTGTTATCGGGGTCCATTGCTGGCCTACTAGCCCATCAGCCTGGCGTTCGGCTGGGATCATACTGTTGTTGTTTTCTGTCTACACTTGTTCGGCTAAGCGCTAATAGCTCTTGCTGTGCATGCTGGGTACGACCCAGTCTCTGGTGCAGTACAATTTAGGTCCGATAGGGCTTCTTATAAGCATAACAAACAGATTCTGTTCTGTGTATTTTTGCGCAAATCATGCCTGTTATGCGTACCAATACCAATGCCCATCCTATTTCATGATGAAATAGACTCGGGGATGGAATTGTTATGCATTAACGCAATGGATTTAAAACAAAGACTTTTGGTGGGTAAGTGGAAAAACGTTAGTTATTTACCTTGTCCAACAATGCTATTCACTGAACAAACTAAGCAATATAATGAAATGATGTTGTTTTATTGTAAAGTGACATTTAAATGATTTTTATGCCACGTAATAATTCCACTAGTTTATGTCTGGTCTATTGACCTGCTTTTGGTTAGACTCACTATTTCCGCGCATTTGAATGGTTTTAGTTAACTTTAGTTAATTTGTTCTGGTCTCGCACCGAAGTTTTGATCTTGCTGCAGTGTGGCGCAAAGCAGCAGCGCTATGAAGAACAGCGGTTCTGCAGAGAGACATCCTCGCTGTGTCGCTGATGGATCGGTAACGTCCCTGTCTGATCAGCCGCTCATTGGCTCAGTGGCCTGCAGTTTTCCGTACTTCTTAATCCTTACTACCTTTTCAAGTCGATAATTAGCATCACTCACATATCATAAAAGTCTAAGGTTACAAATGGCTGAAGATATAATTTTGACCCTGAAAGTACAGCCATGAATTAAGTTTAATTTCATTGTATATTTTATGTAATACCAAATTTATATAATATTTTATTGTTGTATAAAATGCTAGCATCAGATTATGTTCGGTGCAGTTCATTTTTAAAAGGTTTCTTTTGGGGACAGAATGCATAGTTTCTGGATGTGTATTCCCATGTGTCATACAGATAATCATAAGCTTCACTGCATAGTTTTCTTCCTTCTGTGTATCCACAGAGACTTGGCTGACAAAAATGTATTGGTGACACGTGGAGATTGGTGACTTCTGCCTCGCTAGAGACATTAAAAATGACACCAACTATGTTTACATTTATGCATTTGGCAGATACTTTTATTCAAAGTGACTTACATTGCATTATACTATACATTGTTTCTGAGTATGTGCAATCCCTGGGATCGAACCCATGACCTTGGCATTGTTTACACCATGCTCTAACCACTGAGCTACAGGAAAGCTTTCTTTGTTACAGGAAAGATGTTATAAGAGGAAATGTAGATATT
>JAZGTI010012249.1:0-11071 GCA_036877585.1 Botia kubotai | reverse complement strand
TTGAGAGATAGAGAGAGATAAAAGATAAAGAGAGAGATAAAGATGGGCTACAGCAAGACAAAGCAAAAAGAGAAAGATGAAGGCAAAAGAGAGGCATGGTTTCCATGGAGATACTTTGCTGTTAGAGTTATGCAACAGGGTGTTGTCATGGTGATGTGAAGAAGGGAGGCGGAGACAAGGCAAACAGTCATAGTGAATTTACACAATCCTCTGACAATGCCAGAATTATAACACACCCTTATAACACACAAGAGAAAGAGATAAAGACAGCGAGCGAGAGAGAGAGAGAGAGACAGAACGCTGGGTACCATCAAGCAAATAAAGACATCTGTAAATAAAAGAGATCTGCGTGTCAATGTTCAGAAGAGATGGATGCTGATCTTGAGAAGAGCGATGTCTGAAGAGGGATGTGTAGAAGCTGAAGACCAAAACAGTGTTTAGGTGTCTTACATAAACCTTCTCTGCTGAAACACAAACCAGCTGTAGATGAGTCTATGTAGAATACAGCAGGAGGTCAAAAACTGAAGCTCCAGCCCTTCAACCGCACAATGACAGTCAACCTGTGAACACTAAACATCACACAACCTTTCAACATCTCTATTACAACATCTCTATCTGTCTGTAAGACAGAAATGCTGCATTACATGAGCACAACGGTGCAATAATGCATCTGTGCATCTTACTGTGCAGCTGTTCTGGAGTTTTCATTTATTTAGCGTTTCAACATTTAGGTGTGTGTGTGGGGGGGTACGAATGTGTGGTTTGAGGACTTAAATGTGTATAATGATGTGTATAACAATGTAAACATGGTTTATGGGGACACTTCCTGTGTTCTCATAAACCAAATTGCTTAAAACAAACATAGAATATACAGTTTGTACAGTAAAAATAAACCATTACATCTATGGAGTCCTCATAAGCCACATATGCCAGCATTGTGTGCGTGTGGCTTCTTTACACTCTAAATACACTTGACATGTTTCTATTTAAATTCACTTCGCCAGCAGTAGTGTGTATGCAGCAGACCTCACACAAACATCTAATTCTGCTCTTTCTGTTCTGAATCCAGACAGTCTGAACCTAAATCCCAGCTGTGCCAGCGAGACACTTTCCACAAAGCAGAAAATCACTGTGACACAAAGCAGACTGAACCTTCACCAGTCTTTAGAGACTGAAAGAGCCTCACAGACAGACCATCACTTTCACAAAACCACTTTTTTGTGCTTGTCCATGCACAAGTGCCCAATGCTGTGGTGTTGCGGGTGGTTGCTGACGGGTATTTAGTGTGTTGCTATGGTGTTGCTAGGCTTTTTGACATGGCTGATTACTGGTTCTAGTCAAAATAACCCACTTTTTTAACTGTTTTATCAACTGACAGGCAAAATAGATTAATATCTTAAAACAAATGACATCTGAATAAAGTGAGTCATGTGTCTAACATTTAAATCCTCTGAACAATAGAAACTCTCGGTCATTATATGTGTCTGTTTACATCATAACATCAATTCTCATATTTCATAACCAAAGCAAGTTTCTCATTATTGTAGCTTTTTCCTGACATGCCCTGACAGTGTTCACAAAAATCACCAACTTTTTTTTCGATCAGATTTTTCTTGCCCTTCTTCTTTCTCTCAGTGAAGCTCCTCCAGCTGACGACGAATTGACATCCTTGGCAGAAGGGTTGCCATGGAGATGGGCACTGTGGCAGAGTTTGGCATAGAGGCAAAGTGAACGTTTATGGACTGAAATATTTGCAAGACCACACGATTAAGCACTTGTCAGGTGACCAGTCAGGTTTTAAGAAGCCTTACAGCACATAAAACTTGTATCAAATACCTCATGATTTCATGAACTAATTTCAGTGTTATGAGACATGTAAGCATTTATCTTACTGTATGTATGAAGCAGTACCAGATACTGACATACAGTGCCTTGCAAAAGTATTCATACCCCTTGAACCTTTTCACATTTTGTCACCTTACAACCACAAACTTAAATGTATTTTATTGAAATTTTATGTGATAGACCAACACAAAGTAGCACATCATTGTGAAGTGGAATGATATACGTTTTTCAAAATTAAGCAAATACAAATCTGAAAAGTGTGGCGTGCATTTGTATTCAGCCCCCTGTATTCTGATACCCCTAAATAAAATCCAGTGCAATCAATTGCCTTCAGAAGTCACCTAATAAGTTAATAGAGTCCACCTGTGTGTAATTTAGTGTCAGTATAAATACACCTGTTCTGTGACGGCCTCAGTGGTTTGTTAGAGAACACTAGTGAACAAGCAGCATCATGAAGACCAAGGAACTCACCAGACAGGTCAGGGATAAAGTTGTGGAGAAGTTTAAAGCAGGGTTAGGCTATAAAAAAAATATCCCAAGCTTTGAACATCTCAAGGAGCACTGTTCAATCCATCATCCAAAAATGAAACAAGTATGACACAACTGCAAACCTACCAAGACATGGCCTTCCACCTAAACTGACAGAGCGAGCAAGGAGAGCCCTGGTCAGAGAAGCAGCCAAGAGGCCCATGGTCACTCTGGAGGAGCTGCAGAAATCCACAGCTCAGGTGGAAGAATCTGTCCACAGGACAACTACATGTCGTGTACTCCACAAATCTGGCCTTTATGAAAGAGTGGCAAGAAGAAAGCCATTGTTGAAAGAAAGACATAAAAAGTCCCGTTTGCAGTTTGCCACAAGCCATGTGGGGGAAACATGTGGAAGATGCTCTGGTCAGATGAGAAAGTTGAACTTTTTGGCCTAAATGCAAAGCGTTATGTGTGGTGGAAAAATAACACTGCTTATTACCCTGAACACACCATCCCCACTGTGAAACATGGTGCTGGCAGCATCATGCTGTGATGATGCTTTTCTTCAGCAGGGACAGGGAAGCTGCTCAGAGTTGATGGGAAGATGGATGGAGATAAATACAGGACATTCCTGTAAGAAAACCTGTTGGAGGCTGCAAAAGACTTGAGACTGGGAAGGAGATTCACCTTCCAGCAAGATAATGACCCTAAACATACAGACAGAGCTGCAATGGAATGGTTTGGATCAAAGAATATTCATGTGTTAGAATGGCCCAGTCAAAGTCCAGACCTAAATCCCATTGAGCATCTGTGGCAGGACTTGAAAATTACTGTTCACAAATGCTCCCCATCCAATCTGGCTGAGCTTGAGCTCTTTTGCAAAGAAAAATGGGCAAAAATGTCAGTCTCTAGATGTGCAAAGCTGGTAGAGAAATACCCCAAAAGACTTGCAGCTGTAATTGCAGTGAAAGGTGCCTCTACAAAGTATTGATGCAGGGGGGCTGAATACAAATGCACACCACACTTTTCAGATTTTTATTTGCTTAAACTTTTGAAAAACCATGTATCATTTTCATTCCACTTCACAATTATGTGCTACTTTGTGTTGGTCTATTACATAAAATTTCAATAAAATACATTTAAGTTTGTGGTTGTAATGTGACAAAATGTGAAAAAGTTCAAGGCGTATGAATACTTTTGCAAGGCACTGTAACCTAAACTCCACACCATGAGAGATTATTCATTTATATCATACAAACAAACTAAAAAATGGCGTAAAAAAACTATTTGTTATCTGTGCATTTCAAACTAGTGAGTTTTTTTTGCTGACAAACTTGCCAAACCCAAGGGCTATACTGTATTTCACAAAATTATTTTGAAATGATTAAAATAAACAATGGCTTGACCCGCCCTGAAAATCAAACTGAAATTCTTTAGCCATGTACAAATAACACTAGAAACAACACAGTACATTCAACCTGCACACACTGAATTCACACACAGAAGCCAAACTCAAGCAGTCATTCTGACTATTATTAATGTAATCTTCAGGATAATGAAGAGGTGCTGTCTGAATTCAGTCACACGGGACCTCAGTTTTACTGTGGCTGTAGACATCTGCCTGAATGAGGGAGTCAGACAGACAGACAGAGAGAGTGACACGTTTAATGACCTTCAGGAAACCATGAAGGATTAGCTAATAAACTTTTTTTAAAACAGATGTGCGCACAAATTGATGATTTGTTGGAGGGTACAGATGAACTGTAAGAACAGCCTGTGCATTATGTTTACTGATGAATCAGCAGTTCCTCTTTGCAAGACATTCTGAGAAAATCACCTTACAAGCATATGACAGCCATCACAGATGAGTGTTAGATAATGTTTGAACTGACACAGAAATACACATAACCGGACACATAACCAGACAAATATATATGCTGGAAATGTTTCAGACATCATCTGGAGAAACATCTCACACATTTATCAAAGAGCTCCTGGGGCTGAAATACAGAAACTATCTTCAGTCTATCTTCTGTTTCTGTTATAGTCTCTGGTCAAGAACAACAAAGTTGGCAAAGTTGACAAGTTCAGGAAACAGTGTCTTGCTTTGAGATTTTCCCAAACATTCAGAATAATGTAACTACACAAATGTAATCATACCAGAATCTACACAGCTGAAGTAAAAGGTGCTTTCATGACAGCAAATTTAAATGTTGAATTAACTGTAAACAGAATTTTTTTTTTATCAATGTCTGAAAAACAAGATAATTTCATCCTATTAATCAGCAGCTTTCAAAGCACAAACACTTAAAACTCACTAAAAACTCCGTAATCAAAACAGCTATACAAATTATACCAAACTCCTTATCGAATATCAAGAATAATTCCAACAATTGTTCATCAAATGAAATATCCTGTCGTCACTGGCTTTAGAAAAAAATGATCATGTGACATCTCTCTCGACTGACAGCCCGCTCTCCATTCACGTATGAAAATGCTTTGTCCAGTAAGCTGCTCGATGAATACTGGTCTGAATCAACATGAGGGGAATAAATGATGACAGAATTGTCATTTCTAGGTGAACAAACCCTTTAACACATTTACACTTAAAATACGAACAGTTCCCTGTAACAGTGTAATTACACGACACCTCCAGTAATTACTGCCTGTTGTTTAATAGACACACATGCTGCTGTACACACAGTCACAGGCATCAGAACTACAAAAAACAACAGTCTCTCACTTTAATTTCTCCATTTTCTCTCTTATTTCAAACTGAAACTGGGGTCTGTTCTCTACCTCCCTCTAAATTCAACATTCTCCACTTATGACATCACAGATGGCCTCTCAGCGCTGGGCTGCTATTGAAGGAAACTGACTTGCAGTTGCATTTACTGGAAGAGTTTTGTGCTTACGGGACGTAGGAAAAACAGATCTTGGATCAGTAGAGATTTCTTTGCTAGCAGATTTAAGAGCAGTTTTCAGTTTGCTCTTACAACCGTAAACGTTAATTAGTTAAATAAATTGGACAAATAACAAATATAAAACTAGAAAATAAAATCATAAAATACTGTCCTCATCATGCTGTTGATTCTAAAACATGCTTTTTAAATATACATGTCATTTCTTTCTAAATAAAAATAATAAACAGCTTTCTGAAAATAAAGTGCTAGTAGTATGAGAAGGTATTGCTGGTGCTGCTTTAGTTTAAGAACATGCGAGTACATTGTGTCTTGGTACTATATCACAGAACTATTATGTAAAGGTATCATGGTACAGACACAGTATATTTTGTAAAGGATAAAACACTTTGTTAACTCTGCTTGACCTACTGTTATTCCCTCAGATAATGTATGATAATGTATTCATGTTGTGCTTCTGATAAATATTAAATATTAAACCACATCCTGCATTCTGTCTAAATTTCTGTTGTTTTTCAGAAGCTGCTCCAGTCTGCATGTTCAGCACAACACGACACAGGCCCAAAGCTCCATATGACAGTCTTCTGGAGTAGGTGTGAACTGTTCATTCATGCGTGCCAGAAAAGCCAAACCACGGCCAGCGATGAGCTCATTCATTTAGCTAATGGACTGTCAGAGAGCAGATGGGTGATCACACTGAGACTTTGAGCTGGCAGTCTCTTCACTGTATCACAGAGATAACAGGAAACTGACCCACAACACTGCTCAGTTTATACACGTCTGTTCCACTGAAAATATGCAAATATATCTGTAACTCATTGACTGTTAGGAAGAAACATTCAGAACAAAGTTTTCAGATAATTCTATAAGTCTGGCAAAGAATTATACATTTGTATGTGAAAAATGATGCTTGTCTTGAAGATCAGAACATTGCTATAAGAGTTGTCGAACCATAATTTCACGTGAAAAATCACAACACAGAGAGTGAAGGGCGTCTGAGTGCCTCTTGTTTCCATCAGCTGCGCTCAGCGAAACCTTGTGTCGTGCTGTTGACATTCCGGGTAAAGCACTGTGTATATTCAGCATCCACATACACTTACACCCCTGTTAAGTTGTTAAGATTCAGGCCTAATGACTGTGTAGTTTGTGTTGACACTGCATTCGGTTAACAACATAACTCACTCAATATATAATAAGACTAAACTGAACTGAGATGCTTTACATAATAATACCGAGCGGATGCTTAAGCAACAAAATAAAGAACTGCAAAATACACAGTCTACATTTGCCAACTGCGTATGTAATACTTCTACAAAGACTTACAATAGTCACTGCGTTTAAAGCCGGTGCGGCGAAAGCTCGGTGCCACTGAAACGGGTTTGAGAAAAGCCACCGGTCAGAGATAACGCGCACCGCTGCACTGCTCACCGACTGAATGAAACACATACACCCTCCGCGAAAAACAACGTTAACAGCGCGGAGGACGCTCAGAAGAATAAATGCATCTTACCAAACCATGCCGTATGCGCCCTCTCCGATGTACGAGAGGTTGGTGTAGCGCGGCCCGACGTCGAAAGCCTGACCGCGGACAAGCTCGGCACCGGATCCGGGGTTCGCAGAAACCGCAGCTGTCGCCATTACTGAGAAAACGGCCTGCCTTTACTCTCACAACAAACGCGCTTTCCTAGAACAATATTTCATATAAAAGTTCAATAAAAGAGTGAAGAAGCACTACAGGCGGCGCGTTTAAAGTGAACAGAGCGTCAGAAACGCGGCTGTCTGACGCACGCATACAGCGATAGTGACCCGCGCGTGCTGACACACACTGCGGGCAGCGGAGCGCGACACTGCCGCCGCAGGAAACAACGGAGGAGATCACGTGACACGGAGCGGAGGGTGGTTGCCATAGCGACGGAAGTTACACTGCAGACCTGGAGAGATTAGCGATGCTTCGCTGAAGAAACTCACTCTAACCTGTTGAAAACCTGCCGGAGACTCAATAAACAGAATAAACAGCCTGAGATGTTGCGGGGAAACAGACACACTAGTAAACAGATCTGTGATGCAGATTTGTCACCAGTCGAAACTAAGAACACACTGGGATGAATGCGTGTAATCTTATTACATTTCCAGTTTAAGAACCTTTGAATTAATTGCTTTGCAAAACTATTTGGATGTGTTTGACCTGAAGGGAAAACAGATGTCCAGCACAAAAGACGTTGACAGCCACATTACAACACAGAGACACACGTTTTACATAGCACATTCAGTGTGGAACTGCTCAAAAATGTTACCTGTACACAGCATCACAACGATCTGTAACGCTAGGTAACTAGTAGGTCTATCACGCAGGTTTATCAGTTAAGTTGCAGTTACAAAAATGATTCAAAGCCGATTTTGAAAAAGTTAGGAAAGATAAGACACTTTTCACACACTGTGGGAGTGTGTTACACATGACATTTATGTTCAGTCTTTAGTTTTAGTTTACTAAACGGCCTGTGAAAATACTGCAGATAAAGAGTAAAATACATACCAGCATAAAACCTGCTGATTTCAACTTTTCTTTCTACTGAATGCGGTTCAGTGCCCAAACCTTTCCACTGTTATAATACCAAATACAAAAATGCATTAGAGGATTAAGGACAGTCGACAACAAAATGTTGAAATTGGATGAAATTTTCATTTTTTTTATTTTGCACTACTGTGAATGTAAGTTACAGTAAGTCATTGTGCATTACGACATTTGACCTGCAGGTGGAGAAAACTGTGCCAGTGATTCCCACCTTCTGATAATTGACAGAACTCAGATGATGTACAGATGGACAACAATAAACACTCAACACTATTATGCTAATTGTCATATTATTAGCAAAACAATTCAAGTGTAGGTTTAAATGAACCGAATGACATGACTTTCATAATTGCCTAATATTTGGAAATAATGCAGAATCATAAAAACGGCTTTTGCACTGATCAGAAAATTTTTCTAAAGTTCCAAAACGTAACCTGAATCATAGATTTTTAATGTGGTGTCAGACTTTTGGACTTCACTGTATAACACAGAAAAGGTTAAATATTATTAAGTAAGTGCAGCTTAAACACACACAACCACATGCACAATTAATCACTTTTATTTAAACAGAGGACATGTTGGGATGAAGTCACCATCAGCAGTGGACAAACTACACACATTATCCCCGTTTAATCACCAAATTAACATATCAGCTCTGTCTTCACTGTCTTCATTCGACATCCATTAGGAAAGCTCTATTCTCAGAATCAGCACATTTTAGAGTGTGCTAATATATCAGCTACTCATCACGAGCCGATCGTAACATGAAACATCTTACAGCCTGCAGGTCTGCAGAGGTGTATGGAGAGAGATCACTTTACAACAAAAGAGATCTCTGCACTGTTACACAGAAGCTCACATGAACATTTGGCATATGAAGGAGCTTGTTAACACAGTAAAACCGAGCCATAAATACTTTTCAAAACAAACAACAGTCTTAAATTTACAACAGTGAATTAGCATGAACGCTGAAAGAGCATAAGAGAACTATTTTAATCAGTTATCAAAGTGAGTCACATTTCTTTGTGATGCTAGTGTGGTCTGATATAATGCTACATCATAAAGATTTTTAGGACCCATCTTCTCTGTAACAGTCATATAATAATAAAAGGAGCACAGACAGCAGACTGACGCATCTTTCCATTGCACACGTCTTAAATATTTTACATCCTCTAAGATATTTTAAGCACCAAGGATAAATAAATGAGATAAGCTGATCTAAATTAGGTTAAGTAGTTAAAAGACAGAATTGTTTTATTATAAAAAATGAGGAGTGTTAAATGGTCAAGCATCAGATTGGCCAGACCTCAAACTGTAGATCAGAATTGTCTGTGTTTTTATAGGAACATGAGGAGAACTGTGATGTTATCATTGGAACTGGAGCAGCTTTGGCCTGGGCTCTGAGCAACATCCTCCCCAGTGGTGAGAGCCTCAAGGACCAGTTCTGGGGCCTCTCCAGATTGAATGACATCAAAGGAGCCATCACAGGCCAGAAGAATGTAATCTTCATCACCACTGAGCTGCACTGAGCTGCAGACATGTGAGACATACAGCTTCTGATGAAAGTCACACATTGACAACAAAGAGAGATACAGGCCAAGGTAGGCAACAGCTTATTTCCAGTTATTGTTAAAACCCATAGCAGGTTGTAGCAGGTTCACAGACAGGAACGACATCTTATAATTTGACCCCAAGACTTTTAAATATATATATACTAAACAGCCATTGCAGTGAAGTAGATTAAAATGTTCAACACAAAGTAATATAGTACAAATACAGTAAAACTTAGTTACAGTGAAACTAAGTAACTAAAGCCAGTGTGGGGGTGTGTCTCAAAAAAAGATGTTTAAATGTAATGACTTGCAAGCTTATATAAACTGTAACGTTACTGTACATTTACTTTGGTTCTGTTTACATTTGGTCACTTCATGGGTTTATGATCCGGATTATTGCACAGCACATTCCATTTACACTGACATGCGTGAAACGGATATAAATTCAACATTTCTGAGCAACATGCATATATAACGACATGTGTTCACTTCTATGATGGCGCAGTGTCAATTGCGGAAACACGCAATTCTGTATTTAGACACAGAAAAGTGTGGAGACCGACAATCAACACACCCGTACCTGCAGCCACCGCGGATTAACAAACGTTCACTTCCGGGTTCTTCTGTCAAAATAAAAGTCCGTGACGACCTACATTAAAGTTTACATTTACATGCAAAGTCACTACAGGTTTGATTTTGTCAAACAAAAGGTTTGATTCACATTTGTGGCACCTACAATAATTCTTAGCAGTCAATACAGTGTACACACTGTTTGACACCTTTGACCCATTACAAACACGTTACATCTTTAAATAAACTTATGACATTTTGTAATGAGTGATGAAGCAGCGCGGTTTGGCCGCTAGATGGCGACTTCATATTACCGGATTCTCCTGATGAACCGATTGCTGATGCTGCTGCGTGCGACTTCAAATAACCCATCGCAACTGTTCATAAATCCCTGCCAATTACGTCAGCAGAGTTTGAGTTTGTCTCTTTCAGCAGAGTGATCAATTAAACCTACCCAACACACAATGCCTGCCTCCCCTCTTTACTGCCACAGCACCAATAATCTGATCTTGTCTGATGCTGGTTTGTTGCACATAAAACATGTATGTGCCAGGAAGCACTAGAACATAAACTGACATTCATGTGTGATGCTGACTGGGTGAGTCACATCTGATTGGTCACTTCTTATCACTTTATCACCCATCTTGTCTTTCAGACATTTGTCTCTTACACTGCACAGACAGACACATAAACACACTTCACCTTGTGAATTAATTGAACAAAACAGAAGTGAACCGGGACAAAAGCAGCGCTTAAGATCAGATGAACATGCCACATTAATTGAAAGTGTCTGACAAAAAGTAACAAGTAAATAATAAGAGGAAAAAGGACGATGAAATGACGGACATAAATGAACAAACACTGTGTATTCATTTCTCAGAATTGCTCGCTCCCTCTTACTGATTCCTTTTATGTCTTGAATCATTTTACTGAGAAACGCACAAAAGTATCAGAGGGGTGAAAGCTGGAGGACCACAGTAAGAGTGGAGAGCAGAGAACGGACTGGATCAGCCATTAGAATCACTTCCAGTAAACATGGGCGCTTGCTTAATCTAACCAGTGCTGTGTTGTAACCAGCAAGCTTTAATCTAACCAGTGCTGTGTTGTAACCAGCAAGCTTTAATCTAACCAGTGCTGTGTTG
>JAZGTI010012248.1:2912-15895 GCA_036877585.1 Botia kubotai | reverse complement strand
CACAGAACTAGGAGGCTATATTCAATTCAATTATCTTTTGAAGCTTCATCTCTGCATATCTCTATCTGTTCATCTCTGTGCCTCTCCAGCTCTGTGTTTCTCCACCCTCTTTTCTATCCTCTCTTTATCGCATCCTGTCTGCCACTGCCGCCTGCCTTTCAATATTCCATCTCTGTCACCACAGCGCTTCAGCCTTGACCGAAAGATTAAACTGTGTTTTTCCGCCCGTCTGTCTGCTTCTGCACCTACTGCGAGTCTGTGGAAGCAAGCGATGCTTTGAGCGGAAAACTGTGTGGAAAAGCTCCTCGGAACGCTGTTAACATTCAAGGGATGGTTCTGTTTATTTCCAGCTTAGTCTTAACTGTTGATGTTGGTCTATTGTTATGCAGACCTTGTATTACTGTCTTTCAAAAATGCAAATATCTGCACCCTAAGCTAGAATCAATTAAACCTCTTTGGATTAAGCTTTTAAACTGCTTTTCGTGTTTCTAAAGCCTTTCAAAGTTGAAATAGTAATTGCGCTTCAGGTTCGTGAAGTAATTTTCACAAACAAAAAAGGCAAATTGCTTTCAGTTCTGGATACAACTGTGTTTTGTTACTAATCTCTCTTTTGTCCCCTTTAGGGGTTTAATTATCGATTAAAGATGGAGAGGGCAACAATATTCTGTTTCAGCACAACATCACACACGACGGCTCCCAAACCAGACCCACACAAACAGTGTATGCAGAACACGACCGCCTGTCAAATGTCACACATCCAATGACCATTACATGTTCATTTATAAAATATTTCAGCTTATATCAGCATGACATTTGACTACTTTTCTGGCAATGTACATTCTGTTCATTTCTGTACAGCAGCTTACAGTACAACAATATGTACTGTAAAAAGCACTGTAAACATAAATGTGAATTGAATTAAACTACATTCAAAAACATTCCACCGGTCTGGGAAGTCAGCAGTATCATTTTGTCAAACTAACGAGTTCCATTGATTATCTTGTAAAAACAATGACTATCTTGTAAAAACAATGACTATCTTGTAAAAACGATGACTATCTTGTAAAAACGATGACTATCTTGCCTCTCTAGAACAAACCAGGAGTTGCAGCTCACCTCATTGCCATGGACCATCAGGTGGTGAGTGGAGACCAAAGCCTTGAAGACCACGACCCAGCTGGCATTTCCTGCCCTCTCAAACAGAGTGTCAGCCATCTGGGGGATATTGACATTGGACTCCTGGGTAGCCTGGATCAAGTCTGTGATGGAAGACAGAAGCGTATGTAAAAATGACAGCTTCTCAAAAGACCTTCTGTTAGCATCTCTGATCTTTAAATGTTTTCACCCAGCTGCGGGTGTCTGTCATGTTGCCAGGCTGCATAGACGTGCCCATTCTTTCATTTAATCAGCCCGAATTCTCAACCAATCATTTTATAATAATGGCAAAAGAATGCGATATTCAGATATGCTTTAAAATTCAAATGGCATGGGTAAGCTCAACAGACATGACTAGCATGTGTAAGCAGTGCCAAAGCATGGCCTCAAAAGCAGCTTGCTGCATGAGACAGCTGCAGATCTATGTAAAAAAACACTGAAACTGTACTTGCAGCTGCGCTCCTGCTCTGCAGCAGAACTACCATTATTCTATTAACGTGCAGTAAATGCAATAGAAAACATCAAATATGACTGAGAATGACTGAGGCTTTCTAATGCAGATGTAGAGAGTGGAACAGGTCTGTTAACCTGAAGCACTGTCATAACACTGAAGAACGCTGCACAACGAGATCTCTGCAGTGCATCAGTGCATGACAAAGACCTCGTCATTTGATTTGTCATTCAGTGTGACAATGCAGTAAAATACGCTTAAAGAGAACAATACAGAGATGAGAGAGTGTGATGGTAGAATGAACAGACAGATAGAGAGTTAAACAGACAGGTTTTATACAATTTACAAGATCCCTGAAAATGAAACTCATGGCCTTGCCATTGCTAGCACCATCCCAGCTAACGGAGAACCCTCTCAGAACGTTGGGTAAAAGTTCTTGCAGTAATGTTAGTAGAATTTTTTTATAACAAGGATACAATGTTTAAAAAATGGACGTTTAAAATAACATTTTTAATGTTTTTATTACTTAAGGGAAATATTAGGGAAACATTCTCACAACCTAAAACTGTTAACTGGGCGTGTTTTATACAATCTACAAGCTCTCTGAAAATTGAACCCATGGCCTTGATGTTGCTAGCAGCTGTAGGAACACATACACAAGCACTTTAACTGTGTGTCATTATTATTTTAATTCAGATTGTAATATAAACATCACGATGACCGACAGCTGTTTGCTCTCATCACAGAAGATCCTTTAATATTTTAGGGGTGAAATGAGGCTGAAATACTCCAGGGGTGTTATGGGATGCGGTCACCTTGACTGACAGATGAAGGTTACACACAAGATGAAATTACATAACCACAGAGTCCACACAAAGCTTTCCTCTACAGCTTGTGGGTGACAGGAATGGAGTAACATTATAACCTCATGCTGGTACAACACCTCAACCTTCTCATTCTGAAAATCTGTTACACTAGATACACGTTTTAGACTTTGTGTTCTGGAAAAACACACCATGTGGAGGTCAGTGCTGTTTTGTCACCTGAACTAAACAACAAAGATCCAACCAGTACATAAGAAAGATTCTAAGTGACTTTGTTAATAGACAAAAGACCAAATGGCTTCATGAAGACAAAAGGCCAAATGGCTCCATGGGGAGGCACAATAAAGTCTCTGAGTCTCTGCTCTGCATTACAAAGAGCTCATAGCAAAGCAGATTTGTTCAGCCTCATAAACTTCTCTGTAAGACATAAAGATTGTCTCGCCCAAAATGAATCGCTTGGAATATGTCTTCATCTCATCTTGCAGAGAGGCAGAACAGTTACCGAGGTGCCATCTGGCCAATGAACACTTGTTGAGGTACCTGTAAATTACGATGAGGCTATTTTACTATGATAAAATACTGAGCATGTACATTTTGCCACTGTAGGGTTTCTACCTACTTCTACCTCATCAGTGCGTCTCAAATTTTTCGGTCCGAATGCAATGATAGGATGTCCCACTTGTTTGTCAAACTATGTATTTGCATACCTCCGTGCACCCTGCTCATGCAGACTACTATTGACCATATTGGGCCACTTTCGCTGTTCAATATCTGGCGCTGATTACACTATCAGTGGCAGGTCGCGAGCTGATGTGTGTGGCACCAAAACAAACACACACATTTGTTTTTCTAACACGATGGAGAATTTCCATTGACTTCTATTGTTTATATATTAACTCTAGCCCTGACCTTTACACACCCAACATTGCTTAATTAGTTCTGGGCTACAGAGCACAACACATGTATAAAGCAAACCTTGTACACAGATTTATTTTTCTCTGCTTTGTAAGTTACAGATGCATACCTAGTCATTCACGTTTTAAACTACCAACTCAGTATTTTAAACAAACTTGACAACAAACACCTGATCTATGTTTACAATTTATCCCATAGACATCCCATAATGCACATAAGGCAGCCATTAGTGGCAGAAAAGGCCCCAGAATATGTTGTCATGGAGCTGGTGTAACATTCTCTCACTTTAGGCATAGAATTAACCTTCTGAGGTGATTAATAGGTGATTAAGGTAATTAACCTTCTGAGGTGATGCAATAAATGCAGTTGTGCATGTATTGCAATGTGCATTTATGCATGGGGAGAGGTCTGTTACAAACTAAACACAGACATTATGTATCATGCTATGAGTTAAAAACTGCAGAACAGTCAGATGTTAAGCCAGTAATTTTCACTTCTCTGAAGACACGAGTAGGAGTAGAGACAGACATGCTAAAAAAGCCTGTTTCCCTGGCAACATGTTCACAGCACTTCGAAAAAATCATGTCTCCTTTGTAGTATATAAGTATACAACAACAATTAATTAAGTGATGTATACAGCCATATATAACAAAAGACCACTTACAAGTTAATAACTGTTAATAACCTAATAACTGTTAACCGTATAGTGTTTTATCACACACACTTCATTGTACAGTATGTATGCACAAATAGCTTTAAAACAGACTCCACCACAAGAAACACAAATGCTCCTAAACACTTTTTAAACAGTTTGAAGGGCAAACCAGCAAATTAGCATTAGACACGCCCCCTCCATCCACAACTCCGCCTTCCAAAAAACTTACTGACTTACAGAGATAGAACAAGTTAGCAGTAGCAGTTCTTAAGCCCAGTGTTAGTTAAAACAAGTTAAAACGTGTGATGGAGGCAAACTAACATGCAAACTAACAACTGACTAAAGTTGAATACCCAATTTTAATTCCTGTGCTTATATTTATATGTTTACCTCACTTCTTAAGTCTGCCAAGATGCTATGTGAAAGTTTATGTTTTACTTGTGTTACTAAAATGACATTTCTGCCATGGTGTTTTTTGTCATAGCTGTATAAACTGATGAGTGTGCTGATGAGTAATCAATAATGATTTTCAACCAGAACTGTGTGCCTTTAATACTAGTGTGTGTGTGTGTGTGTCAGGAGAATGTCTGAGATAACAGCCATATTCCACTGTACATGAATGAAGCATGAAAAGCTCTCTTTATTTATAGTCCTCTCCCTGGAGCAAAGACAGAGAGAACGTCCATGTGCCCTCACTGACATGCAGTGTTGTGTTATAGCATCCAAGAAACCAGAGTAAACCAGTCCATATAAGAAGATTTCCTTTTTGTATTACAGATGTGAGCTACAACCATTAAACATCCAACAACTGTGATTAAAACAATCATTCAAAACACTGTCACTTTAAATAGCATCTTATTGGCCTTAAAAGTATGATTTGCTATTTGATAATGATTTTTTTCTCTGTGTCCTGCATTGCAATGAGATGTAACAAACGAATAAAACATAATTGAACTTCTGTTATTATTTACTCAGCCAGATATTGTTATAAGGCAACATGAGGTTGTGTTATATGTGGAACAATAAAGCAGAAATGTTTTATTAAATTATGTGGCCCTTGACATACACTAACAGCTCATAAAGACAGGACACAAAACCATGTGTCTTGCATGACGTTTGTATTCCACCAATCAGACACCCAGCTGTGATTCTCATTACAAAACATTTTACAAACAATACTAAAGTGGTTACAAACCGTTGAATAATGAACCTCCTCAGCCCCAAATATTTCCTTTAATGACCTTTAAACCAGCGCTGCTCCCCAATCCCAATCATTTATTGTAGAGCCTCTATTTCTGCTTGTTGTTCTTGAACACGTGTATTCGGTTTACCTTCAAAGATGTTTACACTTATGCGTACAAAAGCCTGTCTACATCAGAGCATATCTACATCAGCTACACATGATTGTGATGTCGTAATCCCAGCGTTCTAGTTTACCTCTCCAAACCAATCCACACACACCCTTCCCTCATTATAAATCCCCTGCTCCTACATGACACGTATAATCTCAGTCTGTTTATCCACTCTTCCAGTGTGAAAATCAGTAGCGCCCCATGTCGCCACAGATGCCACAGACCCTTTCCAGGTGCATGCCACGCACTCTGAAAGCAGGGCTCCTGGGGACCCAGCAGTGTGCTGGGCAGATTACACACCAAACACATCTCTGCCTGCATTATTCATGACACAGTGGTGTACTAACAGCAGCCATTGCTGCCATGCACATGGCTGCCAGGGAGCACGTTTCCTGCTTAGCCGCGACACAAATGTAGCACTTTCACCACTAAACAAGCAGCACTACATACATCTGTGCGATGCATAGACTCAAGAACCCTCCCTTGCTAGACATGAGCGTGAAAACAGTGTAAAACATTATTTCCTGCCTTCAATTTTTAATAATAATCCATTTAGTTCTACAAATTATTATTAACTTACAAATTTAAATTCTGACTGGTGTTGGGTTGTTTAATTAAAATAGTTGAAATACTTATTTTGACGACTTATTTATCTTAACTTATTTTGATGAGGTAAAGTAAAAACACGTCGTCACAGCTAATTGTTTGCATCATTATTTACGGTGTATGTGTGTGTGTGCTCGTGTGCGGGCGATTACAAAATTAAAGAGCATAAATGACTCATTTCAAAGTTTTAACTCCGCACACACAATGACTAATACACAATACATAGGGCTCCAAGGACACAGTGACCTCTAAGTGTGGGGGAGGAGTGCTGGGAAATGAGAACCAGCAGTAGGAATGGAGGAAGGTGTTGGTTCAGTTGCTGTGGGGCCGTCCCTGTCCAAGGTGCTGAAAGCGCATGGCTGGCTACTGCTCCACTTCATTGTGATTGGCCGATGGATATATTATTACATTGTGACATCACAGCACTGCTGATTTCTCTTACTGAGTGACATCAGTGCAGCACAAGCTTTCTGTTTCCTGCGTTCACGCAATGCAGAGCTCATGATGTGCTGCTTTTTTGATTTGCAGCTGCAGAGAAAGATGGACTGAAAGAGAGAGCTAGGAAAAAACAAACATAAGGAGAGAAAGAGATCAGATGGGAGGAAGTGGGAGAGAGGAGGACTGATTCATAGAACGGAACAGAATTCAGCTTAGTGAGACCACACTATTTATTTCTGATGTGCTTGGTTTGAAATCCGCAGCAAGCAGGAAAAGAATAGAATTAAATGAATTAACCCATTAATGTCCAGATTTTCATTACTAATATAGAATTATTCTCGTAATCTTTCATAGTAACATACTGTGCAGTTCTGCTGCAATGTTGAAAGGTGGGGTAGGCCATTTCAGAGAGGCTAGTAATAGCGACCTAGCTTTGAAAGCATAAGATCCCGCCTTCTTATCAGTGCGCTCTCCAAAGCTCTGCCTACTCCAACACATGAATACATACATAGTTTGACAGGCAACTAGAACACCCTATCATTGCATTCGGACCGTATTCAATAATTGGACAAACATTTTATGGTTCTGCACCTTCCACAGAATATATATTTTAGCTTATGTGAAGAGACTTTTAACCAGCATAACAAAAAACGTTTGGAACAAATCGCCTACCCTGCCTTTATATTCCTAAAATTTCTCAAATCAGCTCTCATTTGAAACCCTGATGGCCTCAGTACCTTCATTTATTTGTTCTGCAAGACACGACTGAAGGGTTCTGTTGAGTCTGTCATACTCCATCTCCAAGGACCCTGCGCTCAATAGACAGAATTAATTTCTATCAGCCTACTGTTGATGTGTGGAACTGGGCAGGATTTCAAGCTCAAACCTCACACCTCAGACTGTCTGGTCCCACAGGGCCATTCTGTCCCCATTCTTAATGTAAAAAAAAACCCACCTACAACTGCTGGCTGGCTGCAGAAGCAGATACCTACAAATGTTTGTCATTACATTCCTTTGATCATGATTGGCTCACTCATCTATACAAATACATAGTACCGAGTAAAACAACCAATCAGAATGCTGCAAAACAAAGCAGGACAGAGCCACTGCAGCCCACATCTAGCTTTCCACAAAATACTGTTAGATATGGCTTGTGTTATAGGACTGTGACCATCGACACCTTTTTTAATTCCCCACTGCAGGTTCCATTTCATGTGATAGGCTCATTAAAGTGACAATGTCTAGAATCACTTCCCTGTAGATGCCACTTGGTTTGGTACCTAATGCAATGATATTAGTTCACTTTAAATGCTTCTTGGAGGTCACTGTGCGTCTTAATTGCTAATGCTTTTTATGTGTCTCTTTATGAGACAGTTTTACTAACAACGACATGATGTAATTAAGTATGGCCAAAATATGCTTTAACGTATAAGAAATCTGGTTCCGTTTCAAAGACAGTGTTATTAAAATAGAACTAAACTGAAGGGAAAAACGGAAAAGGAAAAATTAGAAAACAGAAGTAAAATGCAGATAAAATGAACATTTCTAACAACTGCTACAAATCCATACATGCTCATAAACATTTGTGCTATTATTGCTGCCTCCGAATATTAAACTGAGGTGGGGTTCAGAATCCACACTAGTGAGGTGAGATAAGCAACTTCTCTATGCACCAATTCAGCAACACAATCCTCCCAGAATCCCACGTGGGTCTGGAACCACCCTGCTGTCTGTCCGCTCTGAGACTATTCTGTTTCTGTTCGATACCTACGGTAGATTCATGTCGTAAAACGCAACCCATGCTAATTTCACAATTATGTCAGTTTTCACAACAACGTACACATGAAATCGTCAAAAACACACGACCTTCTGAGAGTCCACTGACGTTTTGCATATGCAAATGTGGATGACACAAAACGGGAGGGAAACTAATGAGTCAGCACATTTAGAAATATTAAAGAGATTGCCAGTCACAATAATGAATGAATAAAGAATACTGCATACATTACACTGATCACTTTAACACTAAATAAACCGAACATACACGAAGTACAGCAAGATCACAAACAATGCACAAAACACTGGCTTTTTATTCACATGAGATTTTGTCCTAAACCATGTAGCTCAATTTCTTATCTCTGAGTTAATTGATGTGTTCTGGTTACCATTTCCCCCTGAGAGCGATGTGGGTGTGTCTCGGTGCTTAGGAGACTGGGACACCTGCCGCAAATGAAGACCTTTTGTGATGCTGAACAGGACTGTTTGCAAGCCATTGATTTAAGGGTCCACCGACAGAAACACAATATCCCTGATTTTGCAGTGCTTAAATTTCAACACAAGCTCATTTCAAAACCTTGTACACAATTTCAAATGCTGTGCTCACGTTCAGTGCACACTGAATGAACTGAAATTTAAATTTGATTTGACAGCTTTGCTTTGAAAAGTCGAAGCTCTGCACGCGCTCTTTGACGACTACGCGTCTGGTTGAACAACATCAATATTTGTCTGTAGTTCTGTAGTTTAGGTAGTTAAATCCGTGATTCTACATGACACGCACATGTTAAGATGCAAGACACTTGAGTATCAAATGGAACCTCATGGTGTCTTCCTAACTTTGGACCTATGAATGAGACGTGTATGATTCAGCAGGGGTGAATCTGAGAGCCAGTGAAAGCAGAAGAAGCTGTCGAAACAACTCCAGGCCACCTCAGATGACCTTATCTGGGGGTTGATTACCTTCCTGTCGTTCTGTCAACATTGAGGGCCCTTACAGTGAATTTACAGTTATTTCATTCAGTGACCACTTACAATTGACATAAAGACTAGACCATCGGTTCTAGACTATTCTGTTAGAATGCCTACCCAACCGGCATTTGTATATCTAGCTACACTGCATAAACATGCATAAACTAATTGATATATTGATGTGTAATTGACTGTGTAAAAATGATGTAGTGCATTTTATGTTGAATTACACTGAATTTATACCTGTATCGTTACCCAAATGTTCTGTTAAATGACTTATTTGAACATTAAATACTATTCATTCAATATTCATAGGCCATGTTTGTACAATAATGAATAATGTTTGTACAGTGCTGATGGTACAAAACACATGACCTGGATCAGTGTGTCTTAAACTGTTAAATTGATTCCAAGGCTTACAGTGGAAGGTAGCCATGTTCTCTACTCACTCGTGTGTATCTCTGCTTAGTGACAGACAGGCTGTGAAACGAGGGCCCATTTGTCACAGATCTATTGCACATCTCATTTCCACAACTGGTCCTATGTCATCACCATAACCCTTTACAGTCCATTCACTGGCATTTGATGACCTTTGATGGGATCATGAACAAAGAGGGTAACCATAACTGTCTGTATGAAGATGGTGTTTTAATTATTAATTACATATAACTGATAACAAAGGCAAGACAATACCAGCAACCACAACGTGACAAAATCGTCCGAATTCACTTACATTCTAAATGCTTCTTCTTGGGTGCCATCACCTCATGCGTGGTCGCCTTACACACGGCGCGGGCCACCTCAGATCCCGTGAGGCTGTACTGCGCCGCGGCGATGCGATCCGTCAAAGTCTGACCTGACATCTTCTCCCTCGCTGGAAACTTAATCAAACGTCCTTATTCCCGTAAGACCCGTCCACTTGTTCCGAAGTCCCAAGTCTGAGGCGTTCAAATAGATCCTCTACTACAATGGTATATTAATACGTTATGGTTATAAAAGGCCAAGCTGAGGTACAGTTTTTACCACGGACGAGTAAGGTTACGGTTCAATTGCATTTACAGCCTCCCCAAATACAAAACAACAATACTTAAACGTATAGAGCGACAACAAAGCGACAGCAGATGTTTGTATATTTGTTTTAATAGAAACTACAGAGTCAGCGCCTGCGCATCACAACGCTGTCTGTACGCGCCTCGTGGGGATGCGAGATTACATAGGTGATGCGTAACGACTATTTCATCCGCAAACGAGTCGTTCAAACGAGTAAACCCAGGGGTTCAGGGCAATAAAAGACTATTAAAACCAACTCTTGAAAGATATTCCGTGTTATTTACGCGCTGTTCTGGAAGGAAGCTTTATTACGAGGATGCCCGTTTCCTCTCTCCTCCAGATGATGGTTTAAGCTTTCTGACAAACTCCGCTTTCTGACAAACGCGCAGTCACCCAAAACCTTCAAACGGATCGCGTTGCTCTCCTCATCCCTCTAAAAACGCTCTCCTTCCTTTTCATTCACACCGTGGCTGTGTCCAGTACCGGACAACCGCGGAACAAGGAAGATGAAAGGCAACGGGAAAACGAGGTCCCTGCTGGACCCAATATTTATTTATTTGCGCTGTCACTCCGCCCCCACGCCTGAGTCACGTCCCACGTCATTTCAAACCCAGATTGCGTTTTACTATCGGCGCCCAATCACCGTCCGGTATAACAGAAGTAATAAAAAGTATAAATCAAACGCACTAGATCTCCGTTTTTAGGTTATTTGCAGAATTATCATGCCAGTTTTTATTTATTATTAAATATTATTATTATTAAATAGTTTCTACGATTTGTGACATATTTATTCCACAAATTATGTCATGTTTTGATATGGAACTGATCATCGGCTTGTTTATTAATTATGATGTGATCGACAAATAAAACAAATGCGCACATTCAGAGCGTCTATTAGATATGCATAATCTTACGTGTTATTGCCACGGTAACAGATTCACACCTGCAAAAATAAAGGCCCATTGTTTGTTGACAATGCAGACTTGTATTTAATAAAGGCAAGAAACAGCTGCAGCGCACGTGAAACATTGCTGATTTATTCCAGCTCTCCTCTGATATGCAACAATAGCTTTTTCATTATGGCTTTGATAACCGTCAAAGCAACACCATGTATAACTGTCCATTTACTGTTATTCTTCTTACACAAAAAGAGGTTTTGTTGACACCCTTAAAATGTTTTATTAAAAGGAAATGAAGACTAGTGCAAGTTTGGTTGGTTAGATATGGACATGAGGTCTGCTACAAGCCGTGCTGTGGATGAGGGATTTCAGAAAGGTTTGAAATCAGACGATATGTCTCTTTATTAGTCAAATCACCACAATATGGAATGGCACAGTATCTTTATACTATCCTACGGGCTCAAACAAATGAACGCGAACAACACAGGCGTCCATATTTACAAGTAAAAGCAGCCTTTAAAATAAACAGTATAACGTTTGGGAAAAATACATTAATTAGAAAAGCAAAAAAAATGTACAAACTTCTTTTTTAATTTGTTCTTCGGTTTAAAAGGTGTTAGTTTGAGCTCGATGGTTTTGCTTTCCGATCATCCCAGGTCACGTTTTAATAAGTCCCTCGAGAAAGTCCTTCTCAACCATCTCCTCAATGTTCTGTCTGGCCCGGCTCCAGAAAACTTTCTGGCTCTCCAGCTTGCCGTCCTTGCCAGGGAACGGGCCGTCGCTGGGAGTCGGGCTGTGGAATGATCCAGAACGGCTACTGCCTTTACTACTGAAATCCTGACTGAGAAGATTAAAGAAGGGGAGAAGTTGTTCCATGCTGCGAATCACGTAAAGAGTGAGCAGGAGCTGTCCGGGCTCCCACGACAATGTGCGAGTGGAGCAATCCTCCTCTGGATTTTTCTAGAATGAATGCAGACGTTCTCATGAGGGCATTGAAACATGTTAGGCTCAACAAAGCACGAGGAAATCAACTGAACGGTTTATGTTAGTGGTCCTATGTTTACGCTGTTAAATGTAGGTATCTTATCCTAATGAAAGGCCATGACAACAGTAATTCGTAATTTGTTTTTGTTAATATTGTACTGACACCTGGCAACACGCATACAGAATCACACAAAAGCAAAGTTACAGATGCCATAGTATAAATGCACTATTCGGTATTCAACACCAGCAATGATTAAAGCTGAAATCCGTAACTTTTCTGGATAAAAATAAACAAAATCCAAATCAAGTACATGTTAGTTCAGTGTTTAACACAATCTCCTGACTTTACCCCGATTTCCAATGGTAAGTTTATAATGATTTATAACTTGACCTGTCATTCCAATTTCCTGGGAAATGCCAGTTTGGCTTTTTTTGACTAACATACAGAAAGTATGTAAAGTAATCTGCAACGTTATGTTTCAAACAGAGATGGCGATATAGAGGTGAACGTTACGAATTGCAGCTTTAAAGGGTACAAGTTTCATGGTTATGTTACCTTGGCCCTTTTTCTCAGCAGCTTTGCCAATCTGACAACATAGGGCTTGAAGTCTCTCTGATGGGTCCCCTGTCTACGGACCTCCAGACCAGAGTCATCTGAGGCCTCAGGGACGAAAGCCCAGCGATACCTGTGGTGTAGTGTATTTCTTATTATTTTATTCAAATCAAATAAAGTATATTGACATTTTTCCTGATTGACTGAGTGATCACCCACATCTGGAACTGAGGCAAGCTCTCGGAGGGCAGAGCAAGGGCCAGATCCAGCAGCTTGCAGGCAGATAGGTAGAGGTTGAGCCAGCGCTGGCTGTTGTAGGAGGTAGAGAAACCATTGCCCCCTGAGTATGTTGTTTC
>JAZGTI010012247.1:1395-15895 GCA_036877585.1 Botia kubotai | reverse complement strand
GTTTCAGATGGTACTGAATCCCATTCATGTCTATTAGTTTGTCTATTAGTCTATTAGTTTATATTAATTTACATTTATCCTGTGGTATACCTGTGGTACCATGTTCACAAAACCATGGTAGTGCTGTGGTAATGTTTACTTAAATTAAGTCATCAGACCACACCAGAGGTTTAAAATCATTTTTTTAATACTAACAAAGAATCATCTCCACTACTTATACGTTGCTACCATGAATATTTGTACAAAAATGCAGTAAAAATAGTATTGATTAATATATACAGATATGTCTCCATAGTGTCGGCAGGCAGGATGTACATGTTTATGACAAGAACACAGACGGTCTTGCACGAGTATACACAAAACACATTGTTTCCCAACATTAGTGACACAAACTCCAGACCAAAGACTTGAAGAACAGAGATATCATGTAGTACATGAAAAAACAAATAACAGTTGCTGATCGATACTGTGTACGGTTTGTTAATAAGAAAGTGCAATACAGAACAATACAAAAATCTTAAATTACATGACGGTAAGGAAGGCGGGCAGCGTGTGAGACTGCAATAGAATTCGTAGATCATGTGACTGGATCACAGGGAAGAGCTGATTGGCCAAGCAGGGGAAATGGATTGTGGGGGTTGGAGTCCAAGGCAGTGGGTAGTTAGTATCCATTGTTATATTGCTCTCGTTCTTTAATACATCTGTTCTGATCCTGTATCTGCTGTTACATCTTCAGGTTTCTCGAACAGAGACCTGATAATTGCACTGCTAACCCCGAACAACTTAAACGATGAGTGCTAAAGCTAATAAGGCTTGGCTGCAGAAACATAATCGCTATGTGTCACGATGCGATTGTGATGTCATAGAGCAGTAAAATACCCTGTTTCCACAACAGTGAAGAAATCAGTTCTTCAGTAACGCGGTTAAGTGTGAAGACACTGGATCGGGGCGCTTTGCTTCTACATTCAGACTAAAGGACACGAACTGGCAAAGCAACAGGATTTTGACTCGAGGACAAATCCACCTCGACACAAATAGCAGATTATGACACTGTGGCTACCCTTAACACACCATTACCACTGAACAACAGACACACCTGAAAACGCTCTTTAAACTGACAAAACCAGTATATACTGGTGCACAATACTCAAATGCAGGGCAGCGTCACAGAAATGACATCACAGTGTCGATGTGTTATCTGAGATGGGATTGGTTAAAACTCATTTATAGTCTTGGAGGAAGTTTAAATGAATTGATTAAATGACCTTTATACTGTATGTAGGCGTGACAGCGGTTTACTCAGTCTGTCGCGTGTTATGGCGTGTTGTCTGGTACACGGGTTGTCTTAGTGCCTTTTGTGTCTTGAATCTATGGAAACAGCTTTAGAAGAGCAGAGAGACGCATGCTTTAATGACGTATACTTAAGATACAGCAGATTTTTGTGTTTAATCCGTAAACGAATCGGTCATGACATGAGAATATTAGCGGAATAAGAAACGCTGACATCACCCTTCTAATAACAGATTTTTCGGACAGCCTAATAGCACTTGGAAGATCGGTCTTATTAAAACGCTGCGGTCACAACACAACTCAACGCATTGTTTTATAAATGTGAATGAAGTCTCACAGGCTACGAGGAGAACATGGATGGATTGCTCACGACTACATTAAAACTCTAGAAACGAGTATCCATGCATATCACAGACTTCAGTAAATGACGCCCGATTGGCCACCGATGGAATCTAATCTGGAATTGTCTGGAATTGTTTGTCATTATTAGTTTCCAAGGGAACAGACACTTGACCAAAAAAAATCCACATCGCAAAGTCATAAAAGCAACTTGTAGGTTCTGTTGAAAGGTGCGTGAATATACAATAAAATCGTCAGCTCGTCCTTGGAAAAGCATCGTTTTTCTGTAAGAACACTGTTGGCAAGACACAGTTATACACAGCAGGAAATGAAAACAAAGACAGTTTGCTACCAGAGGGTCATCAGAACATGCACTGGCAATATGGGGGAAGAGTCACCTGCGGTCAACTGCGCTACGCAAGAGTTAACCGCTTACCGTAACTTGTGTTTGAGAAACAATTTGTTAGGCAAGATATCTAGGGGTTTCTAAGGGTAACTGTGTCACATGCAGAGCTGGTGTTTAGCCACATTCAGTGGCTAGCATGCCCTTATGATGAATGTACTATAAATGGCTTAATTGGGTACAAATAGTACATGGTCGTGGTGCCAGAGCGAAGCCAAATGGCCAGCTGTCAGCCAATAGGCACATCCGACACTCTTACGTGTCACAGCCCCACAGCCAATCAGAGACGTAGGTGAGAGTAGAAGTAGGTACATGCTGCCTCTAACTGGTGACGGGATGATATTACAACAGAGTTAGGTTGAGGAAAGGGAACAGAGGGTGGCCAGATTTGACCCAGTATTGCCAACATAAAAAACAGTGTGACACATTAAGAATTGTATACATGTGTGCTGGACGAGGACCATGGAGTCCATCAGACCCTGGCTGTGTGTTTAACAGGGTTCTGATGGGGGGTGGGGGGGTGGCAGAGGTCCAGTGAGGGAAACGGGGAGGGTTCAGATCCTCCTGTGTTAAACTGTAGAGTTCAGTGGGAGACGGGCAGGTCCGGGCGTCGGGTCTGGATGATTTTTGGTTTCGGGTTGTTCTTTGGTTCCTCCTCTTCATCCGCGTCGCTGTCGCAGACGTGGACCACCACGCTGGGTGTCGACTCCGTGCCTGCGTGAAGCTCAAACTTCTCACCTGCATGTGTAGAAGAGAAGTTTCTGTAAGCGTGAAAGTGTCTTAACCTCATCACAGCGTCCAAACTGATCAAGATTTATTCTAGAACATTTCTAAAGATCCGAACATCCCTTAAAGAATGTATAACACTTTAAAGCTGCTATCTGGTTAAAAATAAACAAAAAACTTATCAGGCAAATACACAGATCAGTGTTCAACACAATCTCCTTATCTTACCCAAAATGATATGGTCAGTTCTTCCGTAATACTAAAAATCACACCTAGAGGGCGCTCTCTCCCCTGGCAATGATTTTAAGATAACTGCAGTTTTAACCAGAAAACACACGCTTTAATTTGTAGCTTTTTAAACATTCCTCTTATAACACAGAACCCGTGTCAGGATACTTCAAATGGTGTGCTGGAGGACTGTAAATATTACAGACGTTCTGGATGAGTTTGTGTTCACAGGACAGAACTGAATCCAGTTTGACCATGTTGCCCTCGGGTGGCACAAATGTGCAGTGCAGATGCCTACTGGATTGGTTGCTGCACCCCCATCTCTCTCTCTCTCTCTCTCTCTCACTCACTCACTCACTGTGTGTGTGTTCATTCATCTCTTTCCTGTGCTTTCTCACATTCTCGCTTTTAAATGGTTCCCTGACTGTTTGGCTGTAATTCCTCCAACAGTTATGCATCTTATATTTTATTCAACCGCGACACACCCGTTCAGACAATCCACGGTTATGTTTCTACAGATGTACGAGTCCTTTCGCACATCCCTCTCTCTCCTTTCCATTCTGTACGGTCTCCTGAGAGCCTTTCTCTCTCTCTCTCTCTCTCTCTCTCTCTCTCTCTCTCTCTCTGAACCTGCTTGTGACGTGAATTCTGCATACTGACGTCAAGGGTGAGACAGTCAGAAACGAGTCCAGCTGACAGGGAACGTTCTCAGAACATCGGCAAATGCTTTCTACAACGCTTTAAAAAATGACCGAACTTAACAATGCTTTCATGTTCTTACAACCAAACACTAACGTTCATACAACGTCTAAAAACTGGACGCTTTGAACGTTCCTAGAATTTTCACAACTTAATATATAAACGTTAGGGGAATGTTCTTACAACCGAAAATTGTTAGCTGGGCACGTCGCGAGTTTGTCATCCATAAGCAAGAGCGGCTACATACAGTAATGAGAACCGTTCTTTATTACAGCAGCAGAGATCTCATTGGCATGCAAAGCATGTCTCCGACTCTACCCTCCAGTTCATGAGCGCCGCTCATCAAGAGCCATGTGTGCGTGCCCCACCAGCGCCTGAGAAAGACGGAGGGGGGCAACGAGTGTGTCTGTGGAAAGGCCAGATGGATTTCATCTGGTTAGTGTAGGTTTAGTGGGCCGGCACGAGGAAGCGACAGGGTATTTTTAGAGCATTCTTTGGAAAGAGGGGCAAAATGCTTCCCGGTCCTTTTAAAGGCCTCCTCTTCCAAAAACACCCGCGACAATTTCTGCATTCCTTAGCAACCGTCCAAAAATAAGCTCCTCTTCTGATTAAAAAAAATGAAAGATTAACCCTTTTGTAGCGTGACTGTACGAGGAGTGAACGAGGAACCGGTCTGATAAGCACAGCTGCAGACTGAACGAAAGCCACTGAATGGTTGCTGCTGTGTGTTTGGTGTCAGCCATCTGTCGCCATGATTACACATATCCACAAATAAACAGTAAAACTGAGATATTACAATACTGTACAGTACTTTGATCTTTTGATATCAGCAGAGTTTGAAATTGTTAGCTGGGTGGGTTCTTCATGACCGTGGGAAGTATGGCTCTTTCTTTTAAAACTATATTGTACAGTAATAGATGCTAATAAGCAGAGAACAGCTTGTATTAATGTAAGTTAGCTTAGTGTAAGCCAGCTTCAAGTTGTGTTTTGGGTTCAGAGGTGTTTCGCTTGAGGAAACTCCACACGCTTGACTTCATCTAAGTGTCCACAGTTGCAGCG
The DNA here is from genome assembly GCA_036877585.1 of Botia kubotai. Lineage (NCBI taxonomy): Eukaryota > Metazoa > Chordata > Actinopteri > Cypriniformes > Botiidae > Botia > Botia kubotai. Next base: position 11,151 of record JAZGTI010012247.1, on the reverse strand, counting down.
GGTATTTTTCATGAAGTGCGTAAACAGAGCAGGAACAACGAAAGCATTTCGTTTTAATGAGCTGGAGTGTGTACGTGTATTGTTGTACTGTACAATTTCAGTGTGAGCCATGTGGAAACACAGCATCTCCAACACAAAAGTGTGTATGGAAACAACATTTAACAATGGAAAAAGCTTCCTTCCACAGTAACCGCGATCATTACTGCCATCCAGCAGCAGTCTTGCACAGTCAAGGTGCTGGGTTTGTTTAGCTTGCCACATGGTTCCACTTGAGCGCTGTTGATTGCTCACCAGTTTGTACTTTCTCCTCTGTTCCGTAATCGCCAGTCATTATTAATCTGCGTCTGAAGCCCATCGCGCCCTGACGAGGTCATGTCTTAAAAACCTCAAGATCTTGTGTGTTCACACGCACCATTTCATGCTGCGTCTAACTGCAGTGATAACCCAGCGAACAATTTACCAGTAGATTGTAAGAACGTTCCCCTAACGTTTCATTACATAATAAACGCATTTAAAATGTAATTTTGAATGTTATAGGAACATTCAAAACATTCAGTTTTTTAGACGTTGTATTAACATTATTGTTTGCTCATAAGAATGTTATTCAAACATAAGAATAACTATAATTATAATTATAGTATATATATATGTTTATATAACATATATCAAATATTTATCCTTAAATAAGTTCTACTAATGTTATTTGCAAGTACTTTTTTGAGAACTTTTACAGAACGTTAGCCAACGTTCACTGTTAGCCGTGATCAGATACTCTGTAATGCATAAAATCAATAAATCAGAATGCATTGTAATTTATTACTTTTCTTATTTGTGATTTGCTTTTGTCGGCTCATGTATTGCATCACATACTTAAAGCTACAACGTCCCAAAAATTCCTCGCTACTCTGCTAACGAACGGGACGGTTTTCATCAGCACCGAATTGATCCCATCTTGTCTTTTGTCAGCAGCATTACGTCATGAGCAAATATTAACAAAGAAATCAGTGCTTGACTTTTCATTTCACCCTGAACGTGTGTAAGCGCTCACGATTATCTGACCCAGACGCAGCTGCGGAGGCAGAGAAGAGCTTTTATTATCCTGCCCTGAAATTACACAACCGCCTCTGAGTGACTCTTACACAACCACCCGGCGGAAACTGAGGGGATGTGACCACTCGTTACAAATCCAGCACCGCTGCTTATAGTATGTTTACATTTACAGTATGCTTTTACAGTAAGTGCTGTACTACAACTGCAAGCGTGCAAAGGGTGGGGTGGTGTGTGTCAAACTGATGTGAAACAGTGTAACATGCATTTTCCATTCAGCGTGTTGTTGTAAAGATCACAAAGGCAATGATCAAATTGAGGGGGGGTTCTGGACCTCTATAACAATGAAGTCACCCCGCATTACACAAATTACCTTACGTATGAATTGGCCATTAAAGGTAGGGTGTGCCATTTCAGAGAGACTAGCAATATCAAGCCAGTTTTTAATGCGTAAGATTCCGCCCTCCAAGTAGGACATCCTGATTGGACGAGTTTTTTATGGTCCTGTGCCGTCCACAGAATATGTATTTATATACATATATTTAGACCACTGTACTTAGTGATTATGATCAGGATGTGAAGAGACCTTCAACCAGCATCACAAAAAGTGTTTGTGATGAAGTCATCTACTGTAAAGGTGGCGTAGCTTTCAAGAGTACATAGCGCATATCTGAGAAAAGAGGCAGAACTCATACGCTCACATGGACTCCATTACATAAATAATATAGGCTGGAAGCTTAGAGTCCCACAGTTATTTAGAGAGCTTTAAAATTCAGCAGGATGTTTTCATGCGTTCTGAAATTGATCCCTCGAGGGTTTGAGGGCTGAGAGTCCATAATGCCAAACCCTGTTGCATAATTCAAATGTTCCTACCCCATAATCCCCAACGTCTTTTAACCCTGACAGCTAAAAATAGAGCAAACAAACAGTGGGTGACATTCAATATTGACCTGCTTCCATAAGCGATGTACCGCCTACCAGATCATTTAGGCCCGAGTTCCCAGCGGCTGCGTACCGCGGTATACTCGCGTGCAAAGCATGCTAACAGGGAATGTTATCAAAACAGTAGCTCTAAAGGTTATCAAAAGAATTTTCTTGCAGTAATGTTACAAGAACCTTTTTTTAAAATTACATAAAAACACTATTTTTACGTTGTTGGTGGAATGTTTTAAAATTGTTACAAAATTTAAAAATGAACCAAGCAATAACGTTAATACAACATCTAAAAAAGTTGATGTTTCGAACATACCTAGGACATTCAAGGTAAACCATTGTTAACGTGTTTGTTACTTAATGGAAACATTAAGGAAACATCCTTTCAAACTAAAACTGTTAGCTGGGAAGCTGCTCAAATGCAGAACCAGACACGATGGCCAAAATGTGCCGAGCAGCTGCTCAGATGAGAAGACAAGACGATGATGTTGCCAGGAAAGCAGATGGATTGGACTGAACGGTATAATTCGGACAAATTTAGACACATTATGAGAAACCACACTGTTCTCTTATGGATGAAAATGTCTCTGATGGATTTGCTGTTGTTTTATTTAAAACAGCTGTGAATATAACTGACAGGAATGGTTTTTGTTTCTGCTGGATTTTTGGAGAAATTCAGTCCCACAGTTAGAGCTAATGAACATAATGACTCCAAATGAGTGTTGTCACGATCCCAAAACTTCAGTCTTCACCAATGAAATCTCAGGATTTGTTACACAAATTTAAATGCCACATCAAAAACTAACGTACTGTTGATCACTCCTTATTTACAAAGTTAAATATCCATATAAATAATAATAAATTATATACAGGATTCCTAATGCATTTTTTGGTAACACAACATGAACCAATTTGCTGATAAACACATTGCTTTCATTAATAAAGTTACATTTTAATATAAATATTTATAGTGCAAATTATATTAAAACGAATGGCATGCAGTAATTTTCAATGGCTTGGTGTCTTACGTTACACAAAACGTTCCTCATACATTGAGAGAACATTGAGGCCTCTGTGTTAAGGTTCCATCTTCCAGTCTAACACAGTAGATCAGTGAGATTCCTCTCAGTGTTTATATGAGGTCATTGGAATGAGTCTGTTGATATGACTGTGTCTGATCTTCATTAGGCAAGAGATCTGCTGTCCGATGCATCATGCATGAGTTAAAAGCAGGTCAATCTGTTACATATTAAAGCGATCATGCATCACACGCTGTTCAAAATGACCCCATAACCCAAAGGCTGTAGGTTTTACGTGAACCTGCACCGTTTTTGTGGGACGCTGCATTTACATGACCAAAAGTACGCGAAGAGCCACTTTTAATTTACAGATTTGTCTGTTTTGGTCACATCCATTATTAACAGGTGCATAAAATAAAGCAAAACAATTTTAATAAATCACGCTCGATAAATGATGAGAAACCAGGTGCACCCAAATTTACTGCATGCAAAATTTAGTACTTCTTTATCTTTTGAGGAGATATTTGTGGTTGGTCATGATGGGAAGGCAAACGTTACTTTGTAAGTTAAAAGAATGTTCAAATAATCCAGTTTTTTAGACATTATTGTGTTATCTCAAAATGTTATTCCTAAGTTGTTCTTAGAAAAATTATTTGTACAACCTAAACGTTTACAGTGTAGCATTCGCACAGTTATACTGTATGTGTGTGTGTGTGGTCCATACCAAACATAGCAACCGGTCCACACTGTCAAACACCAGATAAGCAGCAGCATCTCAACAGCATGTTTAATCAAAACACACTGCAGCTTCACAAGCCCTCAGTATTAGCTGTTTCACAGAGCACACACACACACACACACACACTGCTGAAGGTCACTGATTGGCTGTGGAGTGGTGCATGTAATCACCTGTACTGCAGTGAAGAGAATCTAAGACAATGGCTGATCTTAATGGGTGTGCTTGATTTGAGAGGACAGCGATGTGCAGCGCGCCACGTCCCAGTGGAACATTTTATGGCTCAGGAGACTTAATCGAGTTCTCATTATGTCTCATTGAAGGATTGTCTTTATACATGAGCAGAGAATGATAGCACAAGCTTCAGCATTACGAAAATGTGGAGCGGACTGACCTGGGCCAAGCTTGGCGACTGCGTACAGCAGGTCATAGTTAATAACAGGTGTGGCTTCATCGATCTGCTGCCAGCCGACTGGAGGTGAGCCAGGAGGAGAGATGAGGAACTGTTTCGAAGGCTGGGGAGGAGCCAGGTGCAAATTGTCTCCTTCGGACGCTGGGTTCTGCACCTGGGAGACAAAGCATGGAGGTGTTCGTCCAATCAGGATTCAGTTTCATAGAAGGTCTCATGCCAGAGATGCAGATGGCCTCACCTTGAATTAACCTGATTTGGACAGTTTTGCTCTGATGAGCAGCTAACACCAACTGTTGACTTATTTGAGAACTGTTTGCTCTAGCTAGCCAGCTAACAGAGAACATTCTCAGAGCATTGGCTAATGTTCTCTACAAGTTTTCTCAAAGTTTTCATGAAATGTTCTTGCAGTAACGTTATTAGAACTTTTTGTTACTTAGAAGTTTTAATGCTTTAATGGTCTAGTCTAAAAAACTAGTTTTAATGTTACAGAATTAAAAAAAGTTTAAATAATGTTTGTATAATCAAACAATAATGTTAACACAGCGGCTAAAATGTCATCATTTGTACGTTCCAAGAACAAATAACATTTTTTCATTTTTAATGAAAACGTTAAGGAAATGTTCTTACAACCTAAACTTGTTAGCTAGTGAATTTTGCTCTACTGGTGTTGTGTAATCCTGACAACAAGTTTCTTGCTCACTGAAGGGGTCAGAGGTCGTGACATGATTTGCGCAGGGATTAGCATGATGTATGATCAGACGTTAGCTGTTCTGTGACCGTGTTTATAACAGACAGGATCTGTAATGTCAGAATATGACCTAAAGACTACACAGCAGCCCCAATGAGCCCATGCCTAGTTTATCCTTCAAAGAGCTGCCGAAACAAGGCAACAGAAAATGCATGTGTGCATTTGTCAGTAAGCAGGAAGTGTGTAGATATATTTCCTCATATTCATACGGCTAATGAAATGTTCCTAGAACGTTGGTTAACATTCAGTTAACATTCAAAGTTATCGTTATGTTTATCAAAAACGTTACATTGTTGGTGGAATGTCTTTAAAACATTACAGAATTAAAAATGTTTATAAAATAACGTGCTTACTGTATAACCAAACAATAACGTTAATACAACATCCAAAAATGGAATGTTTTGAACATTTTTGTTACTTAATGGAAACATTAGGACAACGTTCTTACAACCTAAAATTGTTAGCTGGGACTGCGTGGAAGTGTTATGTTGAATATTCTCACCTGGGCAAAATACAGCTTGAGTTTTTTCCCTCTGAACGGGGTCTCGTGTAGCTCTATTCTGGCGCTGGCTGCTGCTTTCGGGTTACTGAAGTTGATTCGTACACGTCGGAAGCTCTTAAACTGCTGGAACGTCACACCTTCGTCGTACGCGAGGAAGAGCGCCTCAAACATTTCCTGAAAGACAAAGAATAAACCAGGAAAATGAACGAAGGATAAATATTCCGATTCTGTCCGCAGGCAAATGCCAGCGCATAAATAATTCATATATCTTCAGAGAGGACATCGAAAGTCGGGCAAGCGTTTAAAAAAGTACAAATTTTACAGTGGCAGAAACAACCGCGGCTGGTACAGTGAACGAACAGGGAACGATTTCGGAATGTTGGCTAACGTTCCCTAAAAGCTCTTTCAAAGTTATTAAAAATGTTTAGTGTTATATATAATTTATCTCAAAAACGTTACTCTTAAGTCCCTAGCCAACATTCTGAGAATGTTCCCTGCTAGTGGGGTAGTCTCCTGGAGACGGATCGCTGAGCTAGCTTTCCGACGTGGCGTTAGTTCTGCAAACACCTTGTATCCCGTCACAATGTGCATCCCTTCATCTCTGATCCCGGAGGTGACGGCTGCAGATGTGTCATGTCCGTCGCGTGTCAGGATGTGAGGTGTGTAGCGGTGCTGACATCTCGGAATGACTCAGCAATAACAGGTGTCGGATGAGCGTGTGGAGAGGCATATGTGCACAGACTCCATATTCTGTATCATGACTCACAGCTTTCCCTACGACTTTAGAAGTCAAATGCATCCAGTTCTAATTATATCACAGGAACTCGGTTGGTATGTAAAACGCTAAATCACCTCAAGGAAAACGGTATTGTTTTATCATCCCTCAGACACGTAACTGTATTCTCTGGCTCAAGCTGGGGGCGCACTTAACGACCAGAAACATTTTAAGACTGTACATAACACACTTAAAGACCGTCTCCATTGACTAGAGCAGATTTTAGTCTTTGACAGTCAGAGAGGAGCACAGACCTATGGACTCGAATGTTCATTCAAACATTTTTTTTAAATTCTGTAACGTTTTTAAACATTACACTAACAACTTAAGAATAACGCTTTTGATATGTTTGATACATCACATTAAAAACGTTCTATTAATATTACTGCAGAAACATTTTTGATCACTTTGAAAGAAGTTTGAGAGAACTTTTACACAACGCTCACCAACGTTCTGGGAATGTTCCCTGTCAGCCGGCGATGATTACATTAAAAACTTTCCACAGACATTTTAAAGTCGAGCATTTGTGCTGGAAAGAAATGACATTCCTTTACAAATATAGACGCTGGAATGAAGGAAGAGGGTTATATGGAGTGGAATATTTTGCCACTGGCTGCCTAAAAATATTCCTCTATCTAATCAGAAAGAATCTGTGAGTATGTTGGGAGAATATTTCAGCCCTCTAATGTAGCCGCGCAGAGCACAGTGAGGAAACTGTGGGACATCCACGTGTTGTGTAAAAAGAGCTGCTTAGTTCAGTCTAACGTGTTCTAGGAACGTTCGAAACGTCCAGCTTGTGTAAACGTTATTGCTTGGTTATAAGAACATGATTTTTAATCCTGTAACGTTTTTAAAACATTCCATATAAAATGCTGCAACTTATCTACTATTGTTATAATGCTAAAACAAATCTATTAATGTTACAGCAAAAACATTTTTGATAACTTTGAGAGAACGTTTAAAGAACAGTAGTCAACGTTCTGAGGCGTTCCCTGTTAGCTGTATGGCTTCACATATGCCCATTTTGGGTGAGAAGTGGAGAAGTGCAGAATCAGGGTGAATTATAGAAGAGAGTGAGAATCTGAAAGCTGCTGAGGTAAAGACAAGCAGCCATGTTGATTTATAAACAACCTGTGTGGATGTCCAGACTGCACTCAGTGCACTAAAGCGTGCAGTTACAGTGAAACAACACACTCAGTTACCGGCGTCTTCTGCCTGACAGACACAAAGTCCATCAACAAAAAGAAAAACGCTAAAAATAACACACGTTAGCTCACTGGCGCTTCACTTGACTTCAGACTGTTGCTTCTGTGCCAAGACAAACCTAACAAACGATTTGAGAAATGACAAAACTAACATGAACATGAGAAAGGAATGGGTGGCCTTCACATCCACTGACAATTTTAGGTTGTACGAACGTTTTCCCTCCTGTTTCCATTAGGTAACAACAATGTTAAATTGTTACATTGTATTAACGTTATTAATTGGTTTTAAGAATGTTACGTACAGCGAACATTTTTTAAATTCGGTGACTTTTTAAAAAAATGTTCCACTAATAATTTAAGAATAACGTTGTTGACCTATATGATATGTAACGCAACAAAAGCGTTCTACTGATGTTACGGCAAGGTTTTAATTGAGTTGAAAGAACTTACAAGAAACGTTAGCCAACAGTCTGAGAACATTCTCTGTTAGCTGGGTTTCCTCACTTCTTTGAGGACGGTGTGGTATGCTAGCCAGCGTTTAAGCAATTACAGCTGTTCCCCAGCCAAGACATGTATTTACTGTTCACTCAGTAACACGAAAACATTCTTAACAGGGTGGAAAAAGGGACAACACAAACAGAGTCTAACCTTAACATTCATCTCTAAATGCATGTCAAATTTAACAGTCCCCTGTTTTTAATCTTCTCTACACTGGGAGATGAATTAGCCTCAGATGGGGAGGGGAAAAGGTGAGCTTTTTTAAAAACCTCCTTCCTCTGTGTGCAGAAACACTTATTCATCTTGACCAAGATCCCGACCAGATCCCTCTTGAGTGCTTTCTCGGTTTTCAACTTTGACCTCAGCTAAATATAACTTCTGAAATGTGCAACCATAAAACAGCACAATGCTTCTCTCGGGAATACGAGCCTAAAACAGCGCCCATGAGTCACGGTTAGGGATTGTATTTTCATACCGGCCCAGACAAACTATCAGCCGTTCAAAACATCTGAAAATAAATAAAACTGAGGAAAAACGGTTACTTTGAATGTTCTAGGCACAGACGTTGTATTAACATTATTGCTTGGTTATGAGAACGTTACTCAAACATTTTTTACATCTGTAACATTTTTTTAAAGGTTCCACTAAAGACTTTTGTATATACCCAATGGAACTGAATGGAAACGTTAGGAAAACGTTCCTACAACCCAAAATTGTTCGCTGGGCAGCAGACACAAGACAAGAACAGATCTAATATTTGAGTGAGTATCTGGTGAACTGATGCGACAGGAAATGAAGTCTGCAGTGCTTGAGACGACCACACTGTTATTAAAGGAAGCGGGTCACCTCGCTGGCACCCAGAGAAAATCAAAATGACCTCCTGACTCCCAATGTTTCCTTGCGAGAAGCAAATAAATGTGGAAAGCCCAGAAGACCTTCTGCTCTTCCTGCTATTAGTCAGCATTAGCTGAGCTCCAGTCACGGCACAGGCTAAGACACATCTCGGAAACATGAGAGTCAGGAAAAGAAACAGAGGGGTAGATATAAACTACTCTTATAATGGAGAACAGTAGTGATGCTTATTGAAAGATGAAGCTAATAAACATGCCTATATGCCTTACTTTTAAACGCAATCTTAATGAACGTCCCATATTGTACATGTCATTAGTTATATAATGAAAAGAAAATCACTTTCTCTGCAGCTGAAATGGTATTTCGTCACTGCTGATGTAAGCAAGGTCGTGTGGGCGGGGAAAATAATATTAACCAATAATAGTACAGGCAATCGATTTCGTTTTAATATTTAAATTTCTACATTATTTCCTACGGAATCGTCTGTTTCACCTCGGAAAGGCAACGTTAAGGAAGTTAAAAGCCTTTTTTCCTTTGTAAATACTTCCATGATGTTAGACAAAAATTCCTATCTATTTCTGGACAGATTTGGAATATTTCTTAGCTACTGACCAGTAATGTTCAATTCCTGCAGTAATGTTAGTAGAACTTAGTTTTAACGTTATATATCACAGGTGTATAAGATGTTAGTGGAACGTTTTAAAAACGCTACAGAATTAAAAAAATATTTGAATAACGCTTCACGCCAAGCAATAACAAACAACAACAGCTACTTAATACAACAGCTAAAAAGCTGGACGTATTAAGTTAATATTAACTTAACATTTTTAACGTTTTTGTTATTTAATGAAAATGTTAGGAAAACATTTTTACAGCCTAACATTGTTAGCAGGGACCATGTGCTAAATTAAAACATTAAATTCAAAATTAAATTAAATTAAATTAAAACATTAGGCATCATCCAAATAAAGGATGTGAAATCGACAATGACCCTGGAGGTCTTACAGGGCATGTGATTGGACGATGAGA
>JAZGTI010012246.1:0-15898 GCA_036877585.1 Botia kubotai | reverse complement strand
TCTCACCTTGCTGGTGGATGTTTTCAGCTCGGAGGGTCTAATGGTTTCTGACTGAAATTATGACCAATTAATCTGGTGCTCTCGGTTCTCCGCTCGGAGGCAAATTGCTTCTCCTGAATTGATCCTTCAGCACAATGTTCCCATGTCCTTAGATGTTCTCTCGTTTAGAGTTGGCAGTCGTAGTCACAGTGTGCCTTGTTGCCAGGCGCTGGCTTTGGGATGTCAGACCAGTTGGGCTCCACACAAGGCCAGCATTTCCAAGGGCTTTCTGGTTTGGCAGCGAACACTGGGATGTGGCAAAACCGCAATTTAAACACACACATACACACAGTTTTAATTCAGTCATGGTTCCAGAGCACCACAGGGACTGACCACCTTACTACAGACTGACCACCAGAGGTGATAAAAAACAACCACCACAGTGTCTGAGATGTGTGGACCACAGGTCTTAGTTTCATACACTGGACTCTGTGTTTTGAGCAGCATAACCGCATAAACAGCCTTGAGATCAGAGGTGCTGTGTGTTTAAACCAAGAATAATTGAGGTCAGTGAGTACAATTTTTTTAATTGTAGCTTTTTTTGCCAAAATTCAGTAAGCCGGTTAACACAAGGCCTTAGTCAGAACAGCGGTATAGACATTTGGGGGAAAAAGTGTGTGTGTTTGTGTGTGTGTGTGTGTGTGTGTACCCTCATCTGGGTGTATACTGTATCTGAGTGCATACACACATTGACACACAACTGAACTGGGCTGTAAGCTTTCCCCTGGGATGCAGTGGCAGCGTATATAGCCATGTGGATTATGAAGGCCAAAATTAAAAGGGGAACAAGCTAGATAACATAATACAGTTAGTGTGCGAGAGAGGAGGGATTCAGTCACTATGGAACAATGAAAAAACTCAACATCCTTCTAACAGAATTAATTCTAGTGCTCTGAAATGCCCCGGACTGAAGTAAAAGCTTTTGGAATGTAAATTTGCGTTTGTTTTAATCTCTCAGGCTGATCTCCTGCAGCGAGGATCTCTTCTTTATTGAGACATGCTCGTTTGTGTGTGTGTGTGTATATCTGTGTAAATGGCTTTAGATGTAGTGAAATCTTTGACATTTCTGCCTGTGTACCTATGTTATTTAAATAATTTACACACACACACACACACACACCTCCTGTGTTTCTACAGAGATGAGAATTTGGACCAAAGGCAGAATCGGCTCAAATGAATGTACATGGATTAATTTCACAGCAAAACAAACGAAACCGTGTCATGTGTGACATGAGTGACAGACACATGTTGTGACCTCTTGTGACCTCTTCCACACCTCTTCACACAGTGTAGCAATAAACCGCAGCTGAAGATGTTGATGAATGAATTAAGATTGACAGCTGTTTTATTGATGTCCTGTACTAATTAATGCTAATTTGGTGCTAGTAAATCAGAGCATTGATTAAAGGACTACTGTAGATGGATGTGTCTGGGAGTGTATATTATAAGGCATGTGCTGTAATGCATATTCTACAATATTGACTCCATGTTTTTGGCTTAAGCATTGTAGCGCCTTATATTTTAGCTTGTGCTAACAAAGTAGGACAAGATGCTGCCTGATGCCTAGTAGCGCAAAATGATCTCCCGAGCTAACAATGTTAGGTTATAGGAATGTTTCCTTAAAATTTGAAGTTTAGGAACATTCAAAATGTCCAGTTTTGTAGACATTGTATTAACATTATCGCTTAATTATTGGAATGCTAGTCAAACCTTATAAAAGTCTGTAACATTTTTAAACATTCCACTTACAACGTTTTTGATAAATATTATGATACATAATGTTAAAAACTTTCTAGTAAGACTTTCTACAAGAACAATTTTTTAAAGATAACTTTGAGACAACAGTGTTCTGAGAGCATTAGCTGGGTCTGTGTTTAATTTCATTTCAGTGCAAAATCGCTGTGTGACGTACTGTAGCTAAACGTCAAGCGACACCTTTCAAAACTAAAATTAATCTATAACTGCTTCCAAAAATGGCCCTCCTTCCAAAGGAGTTCAGTATTAGATGCTTGGAAAAAGCCTCTCTCTCTCTCTCTCTCTCTCTCTCTCTCTTCATCTTTAAGGGGAAATATGTTGGAGGCATTGTGCTGTGTCTGATCAGACCTGACATGTTTGCGATGTGTTTGCAGAAATACAGGGTTTGCTTTTAGTTCAGGGGCAACATGGGAGTCTGGCGCGGCGTCTCTGAGGGGAAGTGCTCTAATGCACATACACCAATCACAGACTCGCTCGGCTCAAACACAACCCAGACCTCACACACACAAACACGACCGCACGTGCCTCCAGTCAGCCTAATGCTGTGGAGGAATGTTCATGCCTCAATGAAGAATCTGACGAGAACCGAAGGGAAACCTCCCTCAGATAACATCATCCCAGCTCCTCATCTCCTCCTCTCGTTTCCTCTCATCTCATCTCGCTTTTAGTTTTGTCTCTTCTGTTCTTTTCTGTTTTGATCTCTCATCTTAGTTTTTTTGTCTCTTGGCGTTTGCTCTTAACTCTTGATGTTTCTGTTTTTATAGTCTTTTTTTAAAGTTATATTTTTGGCCTTTTAAGTACAGAGAGGGTTTAGCTGGAGGAGCAGTTGCAGTACATGTCAGAGCGCTGCCCATGAGTCTCACCTTTACCACTTCTGTATGTAACGTTTCTGAATGCAGCTTTCAGCGAATGTTACAGTATATCGACATAATGCATCAAACGCTTTGGCTTTCATAAAATAAACCATGTGTTCCCCTTAATTGCAAACAGACCAATACAAATGAGGTATAGGTTATAGATTGTTTAAACTTTCTCTGTGATTATGGTACAGTATGTGTGCACCCACTTAAACACTTAAAACTGCTTTGATTAAAAAATGAAAAAGTCAGTTATTGAGCAAATACATGACAGATACTTTACCTCGATTTACAGCAGTAAGTTTATAATAATAATTCATAATTTAAGTCGGGTCCGATCTCCCAGGAAATTTGTCTCCCAAAAAGTCCAAAAATTTTAGTTTGGCTTCATTTGTTCTTCAACAGACGTAATGAAAATAAGCACATAAATTAACCTGCAATTTTATGGTTCAGCCAGAGATGGCGATAGAGAGGCAAACGTTACAGATGGCAGCTTTAATAATGAAACGTATTTTCTCTTTGACAGCATGCCGGTCTGGATTCTATAAGGCCTCTGCCATGGATGCGTACTGTGTGAAGTGTCCTCCACACAGCTACTCGCATCAGGACAAAGCATCAGAGTGTGTGTGTGAGAGGGGCTTCTACAGGGCTGAGATGGACCCCCGCTCAATGCCCTGCACACGTAAGCAAAGTTCCCTAAATGTTAGCATAAACCAAAGCAAGAAGGAGTCACATACTGTTTGCTAATCTGTGTTTGTTCATTATTTGTATAAATAATAGTTTCATTATGGTTTATTATGTTAGGCGGTTATACTGTGTGATCATGCTGTATAAGGTTTTAATTCCTTTATGTGTGTCCCTGCTCATCAGGACCTCCCTCCGCGCCCGGCAACCCTGTTTCCATGGCGAACGAGACGGCGGTCACCCTCGAGTGGGGTCCTCCTCGTGAAAACGGTGGGCGTGGAGATGTCACCTACAGCGTTCACTGCAGGAGGTGCTCAGGGGAAACGGGACGAGGAGGAGAGAGGTGCGTTCCCTGCGGAAGCGGGCCGCACTTCAACCCGAGACAGTTCGGCTTGACGCACCCCAGAGTTCTGGTCACAGACCTGCAGCCGCACACCAACTACACCTTCAGTATAGAAGCCCTCAATGGAGTGTCGGACCTCAGCCCCAGTCCTCGTCAGCTGGTGTCGGTGAACGTCACCACCAGCCAGACAGGTAAGATGTGTCAAGATCAAGCTAAACATAATGTGAGGTTGTAAGAACGTTTCTGTAATGTTTCCATTAAGCAACAAAAACATTAAAATGTTATTTTGAAAGTTACATTAATGCTTTTGGTTGGTTATTGGAACAGTATTTAAACTTTTCTTACTGTAATATTTAAAAAATGTGCCACTAAATATTAAAGCACAACATTTTTTATATAAATGATACATAACGTTTAAGAACCTTTTATTAACATTAATGCAAGAACGTTTTTGTGATAACTTAGAATGAACTTTGGAGAACATTAGCCAGCGTTCTGAGAATGTTCCCTGTTCCTTGGGTTGGATGTTAAGAAGCCACTAAATTTGACAAGGAAATGCAATATTTCCTTTTTTATGTTTTCATGTCTGTCTTAGCAGAATTGTGGGATTGTGTAGCGCTCAAGTGTCCTTTAGCGTCTTTAAACGTCCTTATGTTGTGCATATTCTCGCCCCCGCTTTTAAATCTCCAAGGCTTTAGTCACGATCGCACGCTGAGCTTTAAGTACGTTCTATTATATCTCACATGACCTTTGAACCCTCACTCCGTTGATGCCTGGAAGCCTGTGATTGGTTGAGGGAAGAGACTCGCTCTCTCCTTCTGTGGTTTAGTATGATTCAGCACCTCATCAGCACAGAACGAGTGAGTGAGCGAGAGAGAGAGTCCAAGAGAAGAGTCACCCGGGATGCCTAGATCAACAGCCTCTCACTCTTATGAGACCTGACAGTGCTGTAACCCTGGTAACGCCACTGGAGGCGGGGACAGATCGAGGTGTGCGTAACCGTGATTGGCCTACATTTCGAGTGCTTGGCCTCTGGTCTACACTGCTTGAAATATTCAAGAGTCATTTCGCAGTGTGTCGAGAGGGCTCTGGAATGATGTAGTGCTTGTATTTGCATGTTTTCCGTGACAAGGATACACAGGAACGTTTCGACACACGTTTTTTTTTTATCAGCAGGTGTGTGACTGATGGCAGACTGATTATTTAATTTACATGCAGATGGTGGAGTGACATACAGGCAGCTGAATGCATCAAACAGAGCTGACAGATCTGTGACTTCAAACAGGACCGACAGAATGCAGTCAGAATGAAAGAACTGTTTCAATACTGTTTCACATTGTATTCAGACGCATTGTGTGTTTTATCCTAAACATCTGCTGCATACCGTTACACACTAAACCCTGATACGTGTCGCGTTCCCTGTTTTGGAAGATATTTCGAGTCACTTCTCCACTCATTACAGTGAGTTAAAGCCACGCGTTTGTCCGTGACGCCAACAAATGTTGAAGGATCAGCACGGCTGTTTGTTTATCACTATCACAGTGTTTGTTTGTCTACTGTAACTCACAGTGTCACTGCGTAAGCGCCGGCAGGCAGATCAGAGTTCTGCACACTTCAGACTTTTACATTTCCCGCACACAGCTCATTAAAGATGGAAACGTCAGCTCCTTCATTCATCACCGACTGCCGAGGCCCGAAACGGGAGGCCCTCGTTTGTACTCACAATCTGACACCATCATTAGCACCTCTGTTCCTCCGTCGGCTCAGGGTGGGTGAAAATACCACCATCACACGAATAGAAAATATGAGGTGCTCTGGCTCTGTGCCAGCTCTGAAGTACGGGTGAAAATTACTCGCACTGCACGCGCAGAATAATTTATCGCTCCCAAAAAAGAGACGTTCTCGTGCCCCGCCAGACCTCTGGTACGCTTTAATTAGAAGTGCAATTAATCCCTCTCTTTTACAAAGAAGATCAATCTCGATTTATCATCATCCTCTCTCTCCCTCTTTCAGTAAGTGTCATCTTAAAGGAAAGGAAGGGAACCGACAGTGTAACGTTGGCATGGCAGGGCCCAGAACCGTCTGATGGGACCGTGGTGGAATATGAGGTCACCTATTATGAAAAGGTTAGTAGCTTTGGTCTTTCTTCAACACACTCTTAACGACATAATCTCTGTGACCTTTTGCCCCTTTGTGGTTCCTGATTGGACGAATGGCACACACTGACGTTTATCAGACTCTCGGGAAAAGCTGTAATGTTAATACACAGACAGGCTCTGTTTGGTCCCAATTAACATTTATGGCTGTCCAGTGCCTCCCAAAGCCCTTCAGACTTGTGGCATTTTGGCCTGATGACATTATTCTCCAAAATGATTCGCTCTTACGTGTGACATTATGAAGTGTGTTTAAAACACATTTAGAAAAAATCCCCTTTTTGGGTCAATTTATAAATCCAATTGTTGATGTTTTTAATGTTAATTTAAAACATCATATGTGGTTTGAAACTCGATTACTGTACCACATTGTATAAACAACCAGATCAGAATTAGTTACTTGCAAAATCACAGTGTAAGAGGTCAATCCAAATTCAGTCCTTTTATACAGTGTGAACGTGATAAATTAAAACGGATAAATGATTCAGTTATGATGCAGTTAGTAACTTAGATCTCTTGTTGATGGTTTCCTGTACCACGTTATTGGGCAGTGTGGCAGACAGTGACATGTAATTATTATGATATATTCAGGTGATTATGGGCTATGTGGCTTTTAGATGGAGCGCACAGATGGACAGGTTTGACTGCTGCTGTGTCCGTGATTTGTTTGATGCTGTCTGTGTGGTTCATATTGGATTTAATAGCACCACAGGAAATATTTTGCCATCCCTCTCTCACAGGGTGTGGCGTCCCTGCCCAGAACATTGGTTTTCCCCATGTGTAACCCTAGCTAACAGTTTTAGGTTGTAAGAACGTTTCCCTAATGTTTCCATTAGTAACAAAAATGTTCAAAACGTTCAAAAACATCCTGTTTTTTTAGATGTTGAATTAATGTTATTGTTGACCGTAAAAATGTTATTCAAATGTTTATCCTGTAATGTTTTTACAACATTCCACAAACAACTTAAGAGTAACGTTTTTGATATTAAAACGTTCTACTAACATTAAAAACGTTATAGTAACATTATTGTTAGAACTTTTCGATAACCTTAAGAGGTGTTTTAGAGAATGTCAGCCGACGTTCTGAGAACGTTCCCTGTTAGCTGAGATGTGCCTCTTTAGTGAAGAATTTACACAAGGGAAATTGAATAGATATCAATGATTGTAAAATATTAACATGAACATGCTGTATGGAATTCTCCTCAGGATTGGCCAGTGGGAATCAGACAATGAGGCGACAGTTTCCAGTCAATAGAACTGATATCATTTATCTGGATAAATTATGGTTACTGGGCGGCTGAAAAGCTGTTACCTGGCTAAAAATGTTATGTTGCAAGAACGTTTCCCAAACATTTTCATTAAATAATGTTAAAAATTTTATTTTAAGTGTTCTAGGAAAATTCTGAAAGTCCATGTTTTAGACGTTGTATTATTGCATGGTTATAAGAGCATTATTTAAACATCTTCTAATTTTGTAATATTTAAAAAAAAAAACTAAGAATAACATTTTCGGTTTCATATATACCGTATGAGAAAGCTTTTAGAAAGATGACCAAAAACTGTTCCCAAAAACTGGATAAATCAGCTGTTTTGTTGCTTTCATTAGACAATGTGAGAATAAGAGCTAAATTCCAGGAAAGCCATCTGAGCGAACTGCTAATTGACTGATGTGAATCCTGTCTGCATGCTGTGTTCTTTAGCTCTTCATTTGTTTTACTGAATGTGAACCAGATCCATTATAGAAGAAGCGCTAAGGTCAGGTCTTGCGTTTACGACTGCAAGAGTTCTCGTGATAGAAATCGAATCAAGACATTGGCTTTTATTGGAAGCATCTTTAATTTGTTACTGCTCTCTTTAGAACCAGCAAGATCAAAACTACACAGTCCTGAAGACCAAATCTAACAGCATGACGGTGGACGGACTCAAGCCAGGCACCACGTACGTGTTCCGGGTTCGAGCCCGTACAGACGGTGGCTACGGCAACTACAGGGGAGAGATTGAGTTGGAGACAAGACATGAAGGTGAGTGAAACTATCCGTCATACACCTTCATCACTTTTTGTTTGTTTCAGAGTTTCTTGTCTTGGTCTTGGTCTACAAACTGGATAGTTCTAGATCTGGAATCTGATTGGATAAGCTCACTGACAGTTGCTGTAAAAACAGCTGATGTAGCTCATATGAGACGGCAGGTCAATTCAGCATTCAAGAATTCTGTGTTATTTACACACGAAATTCTTTTGCAACTGTGAGCAGCATGCGTTTATGTTAATAGCGCTGGCCAAAGAATCGTTTGTTGTGATGACTATTGTTAATAAATGTAATTATTTAACATCAGGGTCATTTTACATGTTGATTTTAGAAAAGCAGGAAGCCACAAGCTGCGATCCTTAACGTTTGCCTCTCTATCGCCATCTCTGTTTGAAACATAAAATTGCAGGTTACTTTACACACTTTTCATTATTAATATTTCCCGGAAAGCCCGGAACTGACAGTTTAAATTTTTTACAAAAGAAATGTAAATTATTATACACATCGTTGTGAATTGGGGTAAGGAGACCATTCTGAACGCTGATCTGTCATGTACTTGCTCAATTTTGTTCATTTTTAACCTAAAGCAGATTACAGCTTTACAGCGCAGGTTTTAGAGCCTTCACTCGTTGGCTTTATGCATCATCACAATGCAGCTAAAATGTCTTTTTTGTTATAGATCTCTTTGAAATGTCAGAATGCCTTCACACCCCTAACGTTCTCCATGGAATATTTTCACATTTTCAGGGCCGCTGTGGTAATGGGCTTTGCTTTCGCTCGAACCCTAACCTGTGTCATTTCCATCCATTTCCTTTACACAGAGCTGATTGAATTTCTGATCCGCTGTGCGCGAGGAAAGAGGCAGTGAAATATTCATACATGTGAACGTGCTCAATTAGCCCCCCGAGACGGGTAGCGCTACTCGCGCGCTGCAGTTTGCTCTTTTGCAGGAACGTTTGAAGTCTGAACGTGTGGATGTTCTGTCAGTGTTCCTCTTAAGTGTGAGGAGCATCTTCTGAGAGAAGGCAGATGCCCCGCTGTTTCTGTCTCATAGTTTCTGTACCATATGGTGCTCGGCAGTATTCTGTGTGCATAATTAGAGAGAGAGAGAGAGAGAGAGAGAGAGACGCTTTCTAAAATCTTTTATTTTTTTTCAGCGTCTTCTCCAGAGATTTGGCTTATTTTACATCCGTTCATTTTGTTGATGTACTAGAAACACATTAATAATGTATGTTTCTGTTTGTGAGAGCACACACTGTTAGCAGTGTCAGTAAATATAGGAGAAATAGGGTGATAAAACATGATCGTTTACCGTACTGTACTACAGTTACCATTGTAACTGTACAAAATGTTGACTAAAAAACTGTAGGCACCAGCTGTTTAGTTACTGTACACTGATCCAACCACCTTCAGGAACCATCAATGTTTCTGCCTGCGTTTACTACCCAGCTAACAATTTTAGGTTGTAAGAACGTTTCCATAACGTTACCAAAAAAAACTGTTAAAATAACACCTTAAGAATACTGTTTTTGATATATAATATATATAAGGTTAAAAACGTTCTACTACTGTTACAGCAATAACGTTTCTCAGTAACATTTCGGAGAACATTAGCCAATGTTCTGAAAAAGGTTCCGTTAGCTGGGTGTGGTCTGACTGAACACAGTTCAACCATGAATATTATACAAGAACTGTGGTGAACTTTCACCCTAAAGAACCTCAGAGAATACAGTGTATGTTATAACCTGCAGTTCTCTGTCTGTCTCTCAGATATGCTGGCAGTCGGAGACCCCAACCATCAGACTATTCTGGCGATCTCTGTGGCTGGTGGCGCCGTGCTCTTGGTGTTGCTCGTGGCCTGTTTCATCGTGAGTGGACGGTAAGACTAAATTACAGTATCTCTCTGCTTACCGTTTCCTTGTAGAATCAGGTAGCGAATTCTGTACAATAAAAACCCCAAACTGATTTACTCCACGTGTAGACTTCCTGTACAAGTACAAATCATTTGGTGGTTTCTGCCTAGCTAACAGAAAACTCATCGTTTCTCAGAACGATGACTAACACTCTGTAAGTTCACTCTGAGTTTTTTCAATGCTAAAAACGTTCTTGCAGTAGTTACTGGAAAGTTACAGAATTACAAATTGTTTAAATATTGGTCTTATAATAAAGCAAGAACTTTAATACAACATCAAAACACCTTTAATGTTTTTGTTACTTAATAGAAACGTTCGGGAAACGTTTTACACCCCAAAATTGTTAGCTGAGTGGTTAGGCAAGCTTGGATAAACCAGCATTAATCAGGGTTGTTTCACTGGCAAAAATCTCCTGACAGATCAAGCGAGCTTGTTTTATTTAATCAGAGAGGAACCACAAATACATACCGACAGAACAGACCAAATGAGACATTGTTATGTGTCTGCTTGCGTGTGTGCGCTGTTGTTTGTTTGCATGTTCCTATTTACACAAAATCAAAAGGACACAAAATTGTTTAGCCATGTGATGCGGAGCGCGTTCTACAGAGATGAAAGGACACTTGAGGGAACAATTGAGAGAGACAGAGCGAGAGAGAGAGAGAGAGAGACATCTTAGAGAAAAGGAAAGATTTGAAGAGTCTGTATGGCTGGAAATGAGGGAAATGGAAATGAAAGGAAAAAGTGGATCAGAGAAACGGTCGGGTTCGAATGACTCATGATCTGACCTCTGTGTAGGTGGCTGTGCTGCGTGCGTGCATTTGTTCTGCACTGCTCAGGAAGTACTTACGAAGAATCAAAGGGTGATCGAATGGGCGTCTCTGGGCTGTTGGGTGTTATATGATACAGTATGTCTGAACACAATGAGATTTCATTCTGCTTCGCAATTTGTTACCCATGATGCACGGTGACGAGAGCGGTCCTGTAGGATGTGTCATGCTGGTGATGTTTACGCCTGCGAGCCAAAACTTTAGTGCTGCCACATCTTATTCATGGATTCCATCCCTCCTCCCTCAACATATGTTTGAGTGCTTGCCCCAGCTAACATTTCTGTAACGTTTTCGTTAGTTACTAAAACGTTGAAAATGTTGTCTTGAATGTTCTGGGAACGATCGAAATGTCCAGCTTTGTGTATGTGTATTAACATTATTGCTTGGTTATGAGAACGTTATTCAAACTTTTCAGTACTGTTTTATAAACGTTCCAATAACAACAGAATCATGTGTTTGATATATATGATATATAAACTTAGTTATATTAGTTATTTTAACCTTAGTTATCTTAACCTTAGTTCTGCTAACGTTACTGCAAGAACTTTTAAATAACCATTTGAAGAGAGATCTTTGAGCCAGCGTTCTGAGCTGGGTGCGGTAGGACCCTCATGGAAGCAATAAAAACAGTTTTGATTCAGATTTTGTATGACACGTTTTCAGTGCAGTGTGGACGCCAATGTATTGTAACGGGGAGTGAAACTAAACTCTTAAATTCCATGCAGTCATTGCCATGCCGTTGGTTTATACTGTTCCACAGACTTAACAGGGTATTCAGTTCACAGTACCCTGGGTTCTATTAACTGCTTGTAAAACTCATAGAGGGCAGATTTTATATGCCTTAGAGTTTTAGATCATTAATTTCTGATTCCTGTACTGAGCTGAAAACATACAGCAGTATTTTATGAGCTGGAGCCTCATCAGTAGTGGAAATATTATATGCAAGATGTTGGCGTTTGGACCCCAGGATAGAGAGAGTTTATCTTAAAACAAATATATGAAATCAGTTTATACATAAACACACACACAGCAGTTTTGTGATTGGTCCTTCAGTATTCTCACAGCTGTGAAAAACCTAATGTCACAGAGTTGTAAATGGTGATTTCCAGTCAAGATTTTTACGAGTAAGGGCATTCCCTGAGATTCGAACCCGTGAACCTGGTGTTGCTGGCGCCATGCTCTACCAGTTATATTTAACTATAAAATTTCTCTCTGTGAGTGCAGTCGCCATCAAACGATTTTCAAAGATTCGTTCTCAGTAGCCACAAAAGACAAGAAAGTTCTCAATTAGTTAAAGAGGTCAGAACTGTTCTCTGCTGTTTGCGCCGCAAAGCTGAATTTGTTGAGATGAATCCCGAGGCATGTTTGCTGTCTTCATCTTCATTCTTTGTACCGAGCTGAGCTGGCAGAGATAAGAGTCGGCTGAGTTTCAAGCGCTTGATGAAAAACAGATCTGATTGGCTGCTGATGCTGCTGACAGATGGTCCTCATTTGTTGTCCGTTTCTTTCCCTGTTTTCTGCTTATGTCTGAGAAAGCAATTAAAAACGGCGGACGCATGTTAAAATCTGAGGATCCACTTGATTGTTCCTCTGAAACATTTCAGCACAATGACAGATGCTGCAGTACCTCAAACAGGTGCCTGCTCACCAAAGACGAGCACATTTGCAAGTCTGAGGAGTGTCGTGTGCCAGCAGGGAAAATGGAGCAGAGCTGAAGACTTCAGGCAGTTCCTTTCATTTGCAGTTGGACGAGGACCAGGCCATTCGCTAATGCTCATTCTGGATGAAACTGTTGCAGTTTAATGAGGAAATCTTGCAGCCACGCGGCCGTTTGCTGCAAAAATGATGAATTGATTGTTGGTCATCACATTAAATGGTCAAGTGCATTTCATCAATGCGGTTACCTGCTAACAATTATAGGTTCAAGAAGGTTTCCCTAATGTTTCTATTCAGTAACAGAAACATTAAAAATAGTAGTTTGAATATTCAAGGAACGTTTTAAACGTCCAATTGCATTATGATTATTGCTTGGTTATAAGTACGTTATTTGAACACTACTTAAACTTTTTAAAAACGTTGCTAATAATTTAAGACTAATGTTTCCATTTTTCAAAAAAGCATTTTGCTGATGTTACCGCAAGAGTGTTTTTGATAACTTTGTGAGATCTTTTAGAGAATGTTAGCCAGCGTTCTGAAAACATTCCCTGTTAGCTGGGTATCGCATTTCTGATTGTGCTGGTTTGTGTTGTGTTGGCTTTTTGGTGCCGATTTGGCACCGATTTAGAGGGTGGAAAATCATGCGATGGAGAAAAATTGTGATTCGCGTAACAAAATATATTCACACCTCATGAGGCAGTAAACAATTTAGCAGCTGCTGTCTGACAGTTGATTATTCCATGGGACTCGTTTAAATCTTAATGGCCGAGTAAATTATTCAATTCTATCAAATTGTACAAACAGAAAATTGTTCCCAGAGTAATAAAGTTTGGATGGCAAACATCATTACCGGGAATTTACTAAATGTGCCCTGGAACCAAAAGGTGCACAGATTGTAATCTGTTCCTCTGCGCTGGTTTTGAATACTTGTTTTGAGAGAGCGTTTAAAAAAAGCAGTAAGTGTAGAAATGGTCTTTAACATTGTATTGTAGCAGCAGAAAACTTTTAGAAGATTTTAAGTTGCAAGAATGTTTCCCTAACGTTTCCATTGAGTAACAAAAATGTTAAAAAAGCTATTTTAACATTATAAAGTTATATTAATGTTCAAAACGTCCTTTTTTAGACTTTCGCTTTTTAAGACTTTTACACTTTTGCTTGGTTATAAGAACATTCAAACATTTAATTCTGTACCTTTTTTAATCGTTCCACATTTTTAGTATATTTGACACATAACATCAAAAAAGTTCTACTAACGTTACTGCAAGAACATTTTTCATACCGTTGTGAGAACTTTTAGAGAACACTAGCAAACGTTCTGAGAACGTTTCCTGTTAGCTGGGTAACATGTCATCTACTGTATTTCTGGTAACACCTGTGTAACGGCAGTGAGAGAAATCTTCATCCTGTAAATGACATCAGTCCACAAACGATGTGAGCAGCTTGTAAATGTACTTGATTTGTTTGCTCAGTGTAGATCATGCTGTCGAGAGAGAACTGAGGGATTCATGATGTTTCTCAGTTGATTGAATGCAGGAATTATCTGTATAATCTCGCAAGGGTCAGAGACCACCTTCCCAGCTAACAGGGAACGTTATCAGAGCATTCTCTAAAAATTCTGTCAGTGAGATCAAAAACATTCTTGCAGTAACAGTAGCAAAACATTTTGTTTAAATTTTACATATCATACATACCAAATGTTTTAAAAACATTTCAAAATGTTTTAATAACGTGCCTCTAACCAAGCAATAATGTTAATACAACGTGTAAATAAACGGGACGTTTTGAGCATTTCTAGAATATTATAAAAAAATAATGTTTAAAACATTATACATTATAAATATTTTTAACAACTGAAACATTAGGAAAATGTTTTTACAACCTCAAATTGTTACCTGGGTGACTCAGACCATGACTGTTCGGTTCATTTGTGTGTTGGTTAACACAAAAATATGGCAACGCGCACACACACCAGAATTATTGTGCCATTTTGAAATGATTGCATGAGTGTGTTTGGCTGCTACAGGGTTATTTTTTCCAGATCGTTCCATCTGGCTATTTCTCGGCCTTTTTTTCTGGCAGAAATCGCTGCCCACTGAACACATCATGAATATCTCACTTTCAGCACACAGGCGTGATTCTGTTCCCTTCCCATCCGTTTGACGCCGGGCCAGCTGTAGATGTGTCCAGCCGTGTCGCCGGAACATTCCGGAATGTGGCAATGACTGATTGGTTGGATACAGTATGTGCCACAGCTGACGAGATCGGATAGGCTAAAACATCCTAACATCAATTTTCTCTCGAATTTCAATTAGCATAATGAAGCCGCTAATGGAGTCGATGTTTTCAGTACACCTGTCGGAGGAGCTCAGAATTCATGAAGGTCCATTTCCACAACACACAAACATTTCCTGCTGTTATAATTAGCTGACAGTAAACCTCTGTTTTGTTGTTGAGGAAAACACAGGCATCTTTGAGGATGATGGTTTCCTGTAGCTCAGTGGTTAGAGCGTGGCGCTAACAATGCCAAGGTCATGGGTTCGATCCCAGGGATTGCACGTACTCAGAAACAATGTATAGTATAATGCAATGTAAGTCGCTTTGGATTAAAGCGTCTGCCAAATGTAAGGATCACATTATCATTTTGTATGTAGAAGAGAGACATGTTATTTCGCAAGTGTTTATTTTTTTATTTGTGTTTTGGAGGATTGTATGATTATATTCTCTTAATGATGTGAGGTGTAGTGGTACCTCTTTCCTGGTTGTCTTTGTTTGCGTTTGTGAAGCATGCCAATATGTTCTTGTTGTGGTGGATCTCAACAGGCTTTGAAAAGCTACCTAGAAATCGATAATAACCCATGATGCCAATAAGCAAACATCACGCCTCCCAGATGCCTCAATTCTTTGTTTGAAGTTTTACTAGATAAAGCGCATGCTTTAGTGAAGCGTGGCAGATTACCATTGTTCTTTAGGAGAACCAACACATGGCAAGGACATTGGAACAGTTGAAATTTGTTCTGTGGTGCGTGCCATACTACTAGGATGTATTGACCCTGCCAAAGGCTTGGTGAGTCTTTGAGACAGCTGAAATTTTAAGCTAGCTGGCCGGTCATCCAATGAGTGCTCACCAGATCTGAAGCCCCAGCTGGAGGCTGCATTAGCTCATTAGCTCAATAAAATGAGGTATCATTATGTAATGAAGTAGTTTGAGGGTCATCGGACAGAGATACTTCATTATAAAGGCACTGCTTTATGTTCACACCTAATCATCTTATGTTGAGACTCCACAAAACCAATTAATTCTGCTTTATGAGGTCTTTGTCCAGTGATATGTAGTACATTTCTTAAGGTGATGTTGGGGATTGTGTCTCTTGAGCTGGTAATTTTAATAAATTAACAGTTTCAGCGCTCCAGTCAGGGGCCACAGAGTAACCAGCGTAGTTCAGGTTTAACTGCGCGTATGTGGTATTATTATATAAAGATGTCTCACCAGAACATGTTTTTAGATTATGTCCTGATTTTTACCATATGATTTAGGTCTTTTGCTTAAGTGTATCCGTAGAAAATATCAATTTAGATTTTCAAAGATTCAACAGTACGTTGAACAGTACGTTGAAGAACGTTTTTAATACCATGAGAACTTTTTA
>JAZGTI010012245.1:0-15898 GCA_036877585.1 Botia kubotai | reverse complement strand
AGATGGCGGTAGAGAGGCAAGCGTCTTGTATAGCAGCTTTAACTATGAAGTGTTTTGGCTATGAAAGGAAAATACAATATGCTACAAACACAAAAGCCATCAGACTTATTTGTCTCTATCCTGGAAGCATGTGGGAACATTGACTTGGACAGCTGATTGGCAGTTGGCTTGCACAACAGTATCAGAAAATGACAGTTGCCAAGGTCCAGCCAAAAGCATCAGTTGGTTAACGCCAATACATGTCCCGCTTCACTGACAGTGGCCACGGCAACATCGCTGCCGATGGCTGACCTAAAAATGTGCAAAGCTGGGCCAAAGGGTGTCGGGTATACAATAGGCCCAGCTGAGAGAGGAGCTCCTGGGTGCACAGAGCAATGAGGACAGCCCTGTACCCCTCTGAAAAATCACTATAAAGTCGATGAAAGGATCTCATCCCTCACAACGACTAGGCTTTCTAAACAAAAGACCAACAGGAAACGTTCTCAGAAGGTTGGATAACATTCCTTAAAAGTTCCCTGAAAGATATCAAAACATTTTTGCAGTACTGTTAATTTTAACATTGTCATATATTAAAAGGCAAGTTATTTCTCAAACAGACAGACAATATATTTTTAAACATGTTTATATTTCAGATAGGGGAGATTATAAATTGTAAGAAATGTATGGCACAAATCAACCGCATCTTTGACACGGCAACAATTATTTTGGTCATTTTTAATCTATCTGTATGCAGAAAGAAATGTTATTGTTCTTGCAGATTTTTTCTTTGTAATCGACATGCTACAGATAGTCAACGGAACTCAAATTTAATTGAACCTAGAACACTCTTGAACAGAAGCTAAGTGTCAGTTCCGATGAAAACAGAACTCAAACCCATTCAGATAACGGATCTGCATGACAAATGTAAAGACCACTCGGAGTAACATTGTAAGTCTTCGCTCAAATAGTTTCCATTGATTGATTGTTTGTTACTTAGTTGTTTCTCTCCGTTCTCCTCTCTGCAGTCCCACATTCCTTCCTAAGGCCTATTAAAAGCTTTCGCCTCGTGCGGAATGTGGTGAAGTTGCAGTCTGAGAAATTAATGAACAAAGCTTCTCTCCACAGAGTAAGTGCCTGATAATGGAGACCACACCTCGACCGGCCGGCCTCGTGAATCTGTTGTGATTACTGTTAACATCATGGGTGACAGTTCTGCTTTGATCCTCACAGCCACAGACATGAAGCAGAGCTGGGGAATGTTGTAAAACAGAGCTCTTGAGACCAGAGGCGTGGAGTTTATGGGCTTTGCCATGAACGTTTCCCAAGACCAAGAGACACGTGGAGGTGCTTTAGTATCGACTGAAGGTTATCGAACGGTCTGAAGCATTAATGTAAAATATTGATACAGCAAAGACCCAGCCCGAGTTTAAAAGCCTTTATTTGCAAGTGCAGCAATAAACAGAACGCGCGTTTTGCTAAGCAACTTATTGCGTTTATTGAACGCGAACGTCGTGAGATTATTTCTCCATTATTCAGCATGGCCTGAGATTTAGAGGAGCTCAGACCGACGCTCCTTCCAAAAACCTGCATGCTCTTTAAGAGATAAAATGAACCCAATAGTTCGCTCAAAAAATAAAACTCGATCATTTAGTCACCTCGATTCTGTTACAAACTCAACACAAAATATTTATCTAAATATTTATCTAAATATTTATCGATACTTATATAAAGTTGTGATAACTACATTTTTGTCGGTTCTTCACGCAAAACCTGAAGTGGTGCTTTTTGACCACTGGTTACTGTACGGAAACAAGCAACATCAATATTCTGCTAAATATCTTTTTTTTTTCTTTAATTATCGATTCATTTATTATTAAGACTTTAAGCTTTGGTATGACCTCAATCTGCTGTACAAAATTGATATATTAAATAAGAATTTCTCTTTTCAAAGCCCACTAACTGAACTGCATTGTTTCGTTGTATTTAAAGTATTAAATTCAGAAGCAAGGCTTTAGCTCTAGAGAAGATATGCCAAATTTGCCCTTTGTACTCATGCATGCCAGTGAAAAACCTCCCCAGCCATTCCTGACCCTTTGTTAAACAGTCTCTGGTGTCCAACGGCAACCGCTTGTGTCTGAAAATCAAGAGCAGTTCTTGAACAACGGCACTGCTCGGCTTCATTTATAAGTAACTCAGCTGTGCAATCATTAAACTCATTCTTTTTTGATATCAATGGATGAATGAATTTAATGGATATCAAATTCCTGCACTGATATCTTTTAAAACATGATCGCGAATATTGTTTCATTGTCAGCGTGCGTGCAGGAAAACGTGTCACGACCACTGTGCGTGAGTGACAAGTTTTGCGGGCTGCAGTCAGAATGGGTCCTCATACCGCATGTCTAACCGCTGCTGTTCCAATATTTTGATCTATTTTTTAACTATGTTGTTCCTTTAAGATCTCAGCACACAAACAGCTTTGTCTTCAGTGACGGAAATCTGCATGCGAACAATGCCTCTCCCCTCCTCGAATCTAAACCCCCCCCCCATCTCACCCCCATCGCCCGCTTCTCACCCCACTTCACAAAAGAGGCCCGTGCTTCGACCCCCGGCTTGCCACAAAAACGCTTAAGGACTCCACAATGCTCCCCCGTTGCCATGGCAACAGCGGCGGAGAGCCAGAGTTTTTCAAAACTCTTTCCCAGACTTCCTTCAGAGGAACAAGGAACGTTCTCAGAATGTTGGCTAACGTTCTCCCAAAGTTCTCACAAGTGTTCGCTAAAACGGCTTAAAAACTGTTTAAATAACATTCTTATAACCAAGCAACAACGTTAAAGGAACATCTGAAAAAGAATGTTTTTGTCACTTAACAGAAACGTTTAGAAAACGTTCTTCCAACCTAAAATTGTTAGCTGTGAATGCTGATGGGGAAAAGCTAATGGGACGCTTTGGTCGCATTACAAAAGGATTCGGAAGGGGATTAGCTTGGCTTAACTCTAGCTAACGTTAGCTGGTTAGCATTGGAAGTGACCTGACCTGCAGGTGACTGTAAATGGCTGATCGTAGCTTTTTCATGAAAAGTTCCTCTCAGGGTTTACAGTAGATGCTCAAAAAATGCAGATGTGAGATAACGGTTCATAGCGTATGATGATTTAAAACGTGTAGCCGCGCGGCAGAAGAAACATGCAGTGCAGTTAACGTGACAAATAGACGCGGAACACACGCTCTTGAGATTTAACTTACGCTTACGGATAAATGAAATGCGTTCAGAGATAAAGATTAAAGATCGGAGATCATGAGAGGTGCGTAAAACCACAGATCAAAAGTTCAGCTGAAGAATTAAGCACAGATGGCTGTACCCATCATAACACTCCCTAAAACATCGAATTATCACTCAAAATCCAGCCGCGCTCTAGATAAGGCTTATGAAGTTATCTCCGTGTCATAAACGGAATGCACCCCTGAGGTCAAGGCCAGATTTGCTGACGGAGACCGAAATTCTGCTAAGCAAACAGCACTAGCATTTTGTGTGTAAACACACGGCCATTTACAGATGGCTGACTGCAATCACTACATAAAGTGCTCTACATATATTTATATAAGTGTGTATCTTCCATGGAAGGCACAGGACCATAACCTGCTCGTCCAATCATTGCATACGGTCCAAAGGCAACGATAGGATGTCCTACTTGCCTGTCAAATCATGTATTTGCATACCTCTGTGTAGTGTTTGAGGAGGCGTGGCTTTGGAGGGCGCTCTGAAGGGAGGGCGGGATCTTATGCTTTCAATGCTAGCTTGCTATTTCTAGCATTTTCAAAATTGCCTACACTACCTTTAAATGCTTAAGTTTAAACCTCTTTACAAAGAACGTTTACATCACTACATCCACAACAAAACGAACAATTCTAGGTCATTAAAAAGCTAAACTTCCAAGACATGTCACACGGTTACAATGAATCATGTGCATCAAACATATTCACACAGGCTCCATGCTTTCCTATTTCCAGCATTATAAGACAAACGTGAAAGGAACGTTTGAATGGCAACCGCTGACGGTTCGAACACATTGTGGAAGCTGAGCGGAAGGATGATTAGCATGACAATGTTCTCTGAATACTCTGAGCCGAATCAATTCCTCCTAAACTAACACTTAAATTCACCAATTTTTCTGACGGCCGCAGACGGGACAACGGAATAATATTTTCTTCAGTTCCAACATGTTGCCTCATATTCAGGCCTTGTTTTTGCTGATCAGCAAAACATTATATCCTATAAACAGCCACAATCATTCCAGAAATCACTGCCTGAGTGCATTAAAAGCAATCGATTTTTAAAAAGCATTTAAAAAATTATTTATTCTCCTTAAAGGTGGGCGGGCAATTTTGGAGACGCTAACAATAGCAAGCTAGCTTTGAAAGCATAACTGAGCATAATTGAAAAGCTCTATTCAGAGCGCTGCTCAAAGCCACGCCTCTTCCGATAGTTTGCAGAGGTATGATCATTTGATAGACAAGTACAGTAGGATATCTTATTATTGCATTCGGCCCAAATGCAATGACATGATGCATACAATAGGAAAAATAATGCCTGGGAATTATCCAGGAATAATCTAGGAATTTTTTGCTCTGGGACGACTGAAGAGGAGTTATATTCTATTAATCAGTGCTAACGTGTAAGTGTCCAAATGCTTGTTGGAGCAGCTGGAGCTTTCCACAAACCTGTGACATCACAGAACCAAAACAAAAGTGAGGTTTCACACACACACCTTGTAACGTTTCTGTCCTCTCTCCGCTGTCATGACAAGGAATCTATTTGTCTCTCACTAAACAGCAGCACGTTGAGCATTTCTGAGAATCAAATTAAGTGACAGCATATCTATGAAAACTCTGAAAAACTCTGTAAGAACGTTTTTGTAAAGTTTTCATTAAGTAACGAAAACGTTAAAATGCTATTTTGAATGTTTTAGAAACACTGAAAACATCCAATTTTTAGACGTTATATTAGCATTGTTGCTTGGTTATAAAATCATTATTAAAACATTTTTAATTCTGTAATGTTTTTAAAACATTTCACTAACTACCTAAGAATAACGCTTTTAAAATATATTGCTATATAACGTAAAAAATATTCTGCAAACGTTACTAAACTACTTAGTGATAACTTTGAGAGAACGTTTAAGGAACATTAGCCAATGTTCTGAGGACGTTCCCTGTTAGCTGGGAAAGGAGCAGATCCTGATCCTCTAAGCTGTGGGATTCACATCACAACCGTTAAACAACAGCAATCAAAACAACACCAGACCATATCTGGTTGTATTGGCCCACGCAGTCCTTTTAAAGGATCTTCAATTAATCCTCAACATTTTCCTGTCAATTGTGACACTCTCTGCGAGATAAACAAGTTTTATCGGTGTGAATCTATGAAAGGCCGTCATTCAACGAACCGCTCTAATCCTGATATCACATGATACCTTGTTGGGACATGTAACCTGGTTTTCAGCTTATAGATGGATTTGTCACGGATAAAAGTCATTTTTGCTTCATTTTTTGTTAAATTGACCAAGGGGCATGTTACGCGAATAAAGACCAGCTGGAAAATCAGAAGCTGAAACTTCTTTTGACACCCGATCACTCAGTGTCTCATAAGTGTCTCATAAGCAGGACATCCAGTAAGCTTGGCTCCTGGGAAAATGTACATGAAACTAACAAACCTGACAGCCGAGAGCTGTGCTTTCCTCCGAAGAGAAGGTTCATTAACTTTGATTCATGTTACTACATGATGTTTTTAGCGGGCAATACGTTACTGAACTTATAGACAGAAGATCGTTTGAAAACTGGATGAAAAAAGCATTATGGACAAGCAATTACCATATACCCAGCTACCTGGGAACGTTCTCAGAACGTTGGCTAATGTTCTAAAGTTCTCTTAAAGTTATCAAAAAATGTGTTACAGTAACATTAGTACATTTTCTAACATTATGTACATCATATATCAAAAACGTAATTCTTAAGTAGTTAATGGAATGTTTTATTAAAAAAATGTTTGAATAACGTTCTTATGACCGAGCAGTAACGCTTTGGACATTACTAAAACTTTCAAAATTACATTTTTAACATTTTGTTACTCAATGTAAACGTTACGGAAACATTCTTACAACCTAAACTTAGTTAGCTGGTTATCGATAGCAGGAAAAGGTTTAAAGATTTTTTAATAGAAACTACAACAGGACCACATTTAATAATGCCAAATTCTTTGAGTAATATATTACAGACAACAAAGCAAAGTCCAAGAATCTCTTTAAATAAATCAGTTTAAGCGGGATAATTGTTGCCATGGATACGCTCGCTAGGGAGCGTCAACAATGTCCGTGAGCAAAAACAGAGACACAGTGAGGCTATAAAAATAATTTTAAGGGTTAAGAACCTGCTAGAAGACCACACCAAAGATTCCACAAGGAAACAGATAAGCATCACCAACGCAAAGACAACCATTTAACACAGTGTGAAAAAAATGCTCCTACAAATCCATTCATACTATAGTAAGGCTACCAGCCAAGCAGAATTTGTAAATTCCTGCCAAATAATATATGAGCCCAAATAATGTGGTGACATCATAATATGTGTCTCACCTGAAACTGTGACTCTCATTGTGGCCTCAAGCGGTCTGTTGTTATCCAGGTCCTTGCTCAGCTTCAGTTCCCCAGTGTTTTGATTGAGAATAAGCAAGTTCAGTTCGTTTCCCTCCACAAACGTGTAGAGGAGCTTATCAGAAACATCTGGGTCACGTGCCGGAACCTTCCCTATGACTCCTGTGGGGAAGCTGCTGGACTTGTTGGTGATGTAGTTGTTGAAAATGATCTCGAAATCTTGCAGGATGGGATCGTTGTCGTTGACATCGACTAAGAGGACGTGTACAGTGGCCCGACTGACGAGCGGGGCGGAGGTGGCCTGGACCACAATAACATACTCCATCTTGGTCTCGTAGTCTAGATCAGTAAGGGCAATCAGATCTCCACTGAAGATGTCAAGCTGGAAGATCTCAGGAACATTGCCTTCAACAATCTGGTAGAGGATCTGAGCGTTGGTGCCTTCGTCCGGGTCGGTGGCGCTTACGCGGGCCAGAGTGGAACCTACAGCGCTATTTTCCTCCACGTAAATATACAGCTCGTCCTTCTCAAACACAGGAGCATTGTCATTGATGTCCAGGACGGACACTTGAATGTCCACAGCTGCTTTCAATGGGGGTACGCCTTTGTCCACTGCAAAAGCCTTGAGGCTATACAACGCAACATTCTCTCTGTCAAGCTTGCGGGCCGTTCTGATGATCCCTGAATAAGGCTCGATAAAGAAGTCACCCTCGCCATCATCGCCTCCTTGGAAAGTGTAGCTCAGCCTACCGTTAGAGCCGGAGTCTCGGTCTGAAGCTGATACATGGAGCACACTGGTGTATACTGGTGCATCCTCAAACACAGTGCCTTGGTAGATGTCCCTGAGGAACTGGGGTGCGTTGTCGTTGGCGTCAAGAACGATGATCTCCACGTAGGTGGTGTCCGACTTCTGGGGAATGCCGTTGTCTCGCGCGATGATGGCGAGGGTGTAGGAGGCCTGATCTTCGTAGTCGATCTCTATCTGCGTCGTGATGGCGCCGGTGTCGGGATCGATCCTAAACTGCGGTACATTGTCTTCCATCACGTAGGTGATGCGGGCGTTTTCTCCAGTGTCCTCATCTGTGGCGCTGATTACCACAACGGTGGAGCCAACAGGCCGGTCCTCGCTCACTAAAACCTGGTAGTTGGCACTCTGAAACACCGGCCGATGAGTGTTGGCATCGGTAACGTTAATGAACACCTGAGCCGTGTCGTGGCGCGTACCGTCCGATGCTGTGATTGTTAGGACGTACTGACGTTCTTGTTTGTAGTCCAAGGGCAGCGCTAGCGTAATCAGGCCTCCTCCACTCTGGCTGGTGA
The DNA here is from genome assembly GCA_036877585.1 of Botia kubotai. NCBI lineage: Eukaryota > Metazoa > Chordata > Actinopteri > Cypriniformes > Botiidae > Botia > Botia kubotai. The sequence goes on along the minus strand of JAZGTI010012245.1, from coordinate 7,952 downwards.
TGGCGAACCTGTTGCGCGTGTTCCCGCTTGATATTTGGTACGTCACCACACTATTTACATCCCTATCTATGGCTGTGACCGTAAGCACGCTGGTGCCCACCACGGCGTCCTCGTTGACCTTTAAGTTATACAGGTGCTGGGTGAAGGTGGGCACGTTATCATTTACATCCAGTACGGAGACGGTAACGCTAGCTGAGGATGACATCGTGGGTATCCCATGATCCCTTGCTTCTACACCAAAGCTATAAAACTCTGTGGTTTCCCGGTCAAGCTCTGCGCTAATGGTGATCCAGCCGGTACTGTTATTGATAAGAAACGGAAAACCGGGCGATGTGACGGTCAGCTTGTATTCCAAATGCGCATTATCGGCCGAATCTGCGTCGATAGCTTGAATGTGTATCACGGAGTGGCCAATAGGAACGTTTTCCAGCACCGAGGCCTGAAAGGGGGTGCTGACAAACATGGGGGCATTGTCATTAACATCCACCACTTGGATAACAACCAAACCCGTGCCGTTGATAAGAGGAGGCCGTCCTCCATCTTGGGCCTTCACGCGCAGCGTATACTCCCTTATCGTCTCATAATCGAGAGGGCCGATAACATCAATGACGCCCGTGGGGGAATGTATGTAAAACTGGCCCTTGACGTTCCCACTGATGATGCTGTAATGGACTTTGGCGTTATTTGCAGCATCTTTGTCTGTGGCCCTCACCACAGCCACCTGTGAGTTCACGGCTACGCTTTCAGGAACCTGAACTAGATACCTCTTCTCGCTAAACTGTGGGTAGTTATCGTTCTCGTCCTCTATGAAGATGTGCACAGTGGCTGTGGCAGTGCGCGGACCGGGCTCTTTGCCCTGGTCATTGGCTTCGACTATAAGCTTGTACTGGGATTTAGACTCTCTGTCGGGTCTGACTCTGGTTTTGACCAACCCATTCCTCGGATCAATTTCAAAGCAGGAATTCACCTCGTTATAATTCACTATCTTATATACAGTATTGGCATTGGAGGGCGCGTCTCCGTCCGTAGCCCGAATCGTCAGCACTTCGAAACCTACTTCAACATTTTCGCGAATGCTGACCCGGTACTCGGTCTGTTCGAACACAGGCGGGTGGTCGTTGGTGTCGCTGACTGTGATCGTTAAATATGCGATCGCTGATCTTTTTGGCGTTCCCCTGTCGGTGGCAGTGACTTTAAACACGTGGGTGTCTTTAAGTTCCCTGTCTAAAGGCTGCAGAGTAGTTATACCGCCCGTCTCGGCGTTGATCTGGAATAAGTTGTTCGATCTGCTGTCAAAGAGCGCTTCCATATCGTAGTCAACGACACCGGCGTCTCCATCGTCCGCGTCAAAAGCTTTGAGCGTGATTACGCGCGTTCCCGAGGGCTCGTTCTCCGGTACGGATACCTGATAGTTTGGCAGCTGAAACTGAGGCGCGGAGTTCACGTTTCGTTTTTGTCGTTTAGCCCACGAGTCCAGCGGCCACGAATCACTATCAACGGGCAGTCTGTGTTTGCGTTGATTGCTTAAATGCAGTTGGACATCTACAAGCACTGAGCTATTTTGTGAGTTAGGCATTAAACAAAGTAAATTCCCCTCATTTCGCCCCATATGTGACAAACAGAGATCTGCGTTCGTGGATGACTCTATGGCATGTTTGTTTTTTCCCACGCACCTACCACGAAACATCTGGGAACCGCGCATGGATAAAGGCAAATGCTCATAGATGTTTACGCGCAAGGAGTCCAAAGAAACGCACCTTTCGTGTCCATACATTAGATGCATGTAAACATCCGGATGATTTTTTCTTCTGTATTTCATAAAGCAGTTCCGTCCATGCACGAACGTGGTGAAATGCAGCAGTACAAAGTTTTCGCCAAGCAGCGACTTAATCCGCAAATACAGTGGCATGGGATTCCTCGCCAAACGCGCGCAGTCAAGTTTACGCGCAAGTGACAGCACCCCGTTTCTTTTCTCCATGTCCAGAAAGAGTCGGACAAACTTCGGGGTCAGATGTCTGTCGATCTTGTATTCCCATTCGGGTCCGATCCATACGTTTGCCAGCGTCGCACCGGGTTGAAGGGTTTCCGACAGATGTAAATCCAAGCATCCGAACAGCGGGACGTGAATAAGTAATCCGAAGCATATCCATGACTTTGCCAATTCCATGACTCACGGCGCATCTCACTGGGAAAATTAGTCCAAACGATCAGGAAAGTCCGCAGTCGGCAAATCTCTAGTCATTTCTGTGATGTTAATGCACATATTGGGTCAGGGCATATTTGTGTGTGTGTGTGGAGAGATCGCAGTGTGCGCACTCATAACTTTGGATGAGTAAGATAGCCCCGCCCCATCCCCGCCCACACTCATTTGCATAGAGCTGCTTATGCGCGCATTGTGATTTTGAAATATCCAATGAGCTCAGCGGAACCGCTTATATTCTTGACTCCTAAAGCCGTGTTTTAAAATGATACAATATAATCTATTTAATAATTTTATCACGAAGAATCCTTTATTTCACATCGTAACTATATCTGTAAATGAACTATATTTCTATTCTATATTTGTAAATATATTTGTCTTAATAATTTTATTTTATATTTATGTATATTGTTTTAAAAACATTACAAAACCATTAATAACTTAAGTATATTCACAGTAAATAATTGCGTAAATACAAAGTATTTTTTTATTTTCTTCCTAGGTTTATTTCATGAATGTTTTGAAATCCCATTGTAATCATTTGAGTAATTTCACCATATACAATCACTTCCTCTCCTAATTCGTAGATTTTTTTTACTTTTTCCTGTTATTTCTGTTATTTGAGTGTAACTTTTAACGTTTTCCTCATTAACAAGTGCTCAAATACATTTAGCCTGTTTCATAGAAACAGATTTCACATTAATCTTTAATGCTTTAAATTACCACAATACAAAACTTTTGTTAACATACATTTGCAGATAAAACAAAAAAGATTTAAAAAAGATCAAATATGCAGACGACAGTGATCCAGAACAGCGCTTGTTTATTTACGCCCCCTTTTGGATAAACCAGGCAATAGCTATTCATCACCATTACTCCTATTGCGTTTGTGTGGCCCGCAGTATTTGGCCACCCAAACCAAACTCAGTTTAATTATTAGCGTATTAAACCAAATTACACCCATTTTAAAGAAAAACAGCACAATCACACCTGTAAAACATTTTATAAAAACACAGTAAATGAAGACATCAGTGGTTAATCTGCTACTGCACATGTGTAAACATAAACAAAACTGACTTCACACTCCACTAAAAACGCATTCATACATTTCAATGGCCTGAAGCAGGGGTGTCAAACTCAGCTCGTAGAGGGCCAGTATCCTACAGAGTTTAGCTTCAACCCTAATTCAACACACCTGATCCAGCTAATCAAGGTCTTCAGGATCGTTAGAAACTGGTTAGATCGTTAGGAGCTGGTTGGAGCTCAACTGCAGGACACTGGAACTCCAGGAGCTGAGTTTGACACCCCTGGCCTAAAGGGACAGTTCACCCAGAACATAAACAAATCACCAATTACTCATCCTCATTTTGAGAGCCATATTGATTGCAGTTGTTGTTGTTGTTGTGTTACAATATAATTTAAAATGTTTTAACAAAACTGAACAGTAACAAAAAAGTTGTTTTACCAACAAAATGCTTTCTGTAGCAAATGTATAATCTTAATAAAACAGTTTAATCTGTTTATATTTCATGAAATGAGGGACAAAATCACAGCAATGTGGATCATAAATCATAACTATAAATAAAGACAGACACTTGGTTCATCCAGTTATTAGACTAAGTTAAAAACAACCTTCAGTCTGACAGAACCCATATAGGCAGGGGCTACTGGTAATATGGTCTATAACGTGACTGATCGGGGTGGTGGGGCCCAGGCATCTGTCCCTGGGGTGGGGGCCCCTGCATATGAGGTGGGTGGGGGCCACGTGTATTGGGCCACATCCCTGGGCTCATACCTCCAGGTTGGTTAAAGGGAGGGCTAAGAGTGCCTTGGTCCTGTGGCATTGAGTTTGGGTTGTAGTGGTGAGGTGGGGCAGGAATTGGACCGGGGGGTGGATGGTTCATGTAAGGTGGCATCTGGCTGATGATGTGTCCAGGTGGAGGTGTGATTGGTGGGGGAGCTGCTGACATGGGAGGAGCTTGGTTGTAAACCATGTGGGGCGTGGCCGAGCCCTGGGCTGGGTGCTGCATTGGGATGCTCAGAGGGGGCGGAGGTGGGGGCGGGCCATAATGCGGTTGTTGCGGTGGAGGCATTATGTGGTGCGGGTGGGATACCACCGGCTGGCTGGAGTAATCTCCAGGGTGATGGTGTGGAGGCGGGCCAGGAGGTGTCAGTGGGTGGGGCTCCCGGGGGGAGGGGCCAGAGCTCCCCGAGTCATCGTGGATGGGTACCGTGATGAGGTTGCTATGCTTACGCGTAGTGACGGTGGCGATCCGGAAGGTGTCTGGAGGAAGAGGACGTTGAGAAGATCCAAGATCAGAGGAAGAGGGGGAGGTGGGAGGTGGCTGGTTGTAAGCATCCAGCGGGGGAGGGATCAGAGGGTGAGCTTTGGGCAGGTGGAGAGGTGGAGGCAACCGGAAGCGGTCTGGCGGATCGGAGGCCACGGGCAGATGCGGCGGATCTTGGCGAGAGGTTTTGCTGGCCCTCATGTGCCGGTGGTTGATGTGGGCCTGGAGATCTCTCTGGGAGAGGTAGGTGCGTTTGCAGCCATGGACGACGTCGCACACGAACAGGGAACTGCGCTGGCACTGCTCAATGCGCTGGACGGGATCTGTGCAGCTGTAGAGCGACAAACTAAACTCATATACAATCAATATAAACACACACACAATTACACAGATTTATATCTGGAGAAAGATCAGATCTATTTTTAGGCTGTATGAATCTTTACGCATTATGGTGTATATCAAAAGCGAACACACTATGCAATAAAAATCAACCGTACTATTTATTTCATATACACAATCTCTGTTGTTTTTCAGCCTCTCTACTTATTACTTTATTACTGAATAAATGCCCCATTTCACTCATCAGATTCAGTACATCAGATTATGGCAGTTAAATGGTTTGCAGCCATTTCAAGTTTAAAATGAGCTTTATAATAAATAAATAGCTTGTAGATAAGGGTGTGTTGGTTCTTTGTTAAATGTTAAAAGCTCTCTCTCTCTCTTTGTCGCTTTGGACAAAAAGCGTGTGCTAAATGAATACATGTAAAATAAACAGTGACAGAATTAAACTGTTTTTATTCTGTCCGTTGTGTATAAAAATAGTTGCTCTTAACAACACGCCCACAACAATCCCTGAGGTTCAACACAAGCATGTGTTTCTCCAAACCACATGAAGTCAGACAGAATCCTCTTATTCACCCACAGGCGTTACCAAGGGAACAGAACATGCAAAAATTCTCAGATTTGCCTGCATCACACAGACAAGTCTAAGAATAGAAAATGCCAAAGAGTTCAGTACCACTGAGATTAAATCATCATATTTAAAGAGACAGTTCACCCAAAAATGAAAATTCTTCCATCATTTCCTCGCCACATTACTTTTGTGCTTCTGAGGAACGCAAAAGAAGATATTCTGAAGTACACTGGTAACCAAACAAGGGTGCTGCTGTTTTCATTTTTGGGTGAACTGTCCCTTTAAGAGATGGACGCAGTGTTTTTTTTAAAGCAGGTTGTGTCTCAAACCATCACGCTAACATAGCAAACTCACCCAGGGCACATCTTGTCACACTTCCTCTCATAGTGCACAGCACAATCATAGCAGAACACATGTTTACAGGGAATCTGTTGAAGAAATGTCAAGAGACACAAACGTCACATTTAAAAGAAATAAAGCATGGTGAACTCTGTGTGGGCGGAGCTTTGTTTACTTACGATTCAATGTCCTATTCTAAGCCCCGCCTCTTTAGCCATAAACAGCGCGTGCACTATAAATGTGACTGTGCCTTTAAGAACTGAACGTCTTTCTTACCATTCGTCCATAGATCTTTATTGGCAGGCCACACTTGTCACAGAAATGAACAGGAATGGCATCTTTTGCCCCCACCAAGTTCAGCTGAAGAATCAGGACGATGTCACATCAAATATGTTGTTATTTACAATAACAGAGAAAAATTATAGCACGATTTGTTTTAATTGGTTAAGAATAAACGTGCCACCTTATAATCCCAGAATATTGCTTGAGGGTATCGCCGCTGGTTTCCATAAGCATCTCCGGATTTGCACTCAAATCTTTCTTCCTGGTTATAGCCGAAAGGCTCTGAAGATCACAAAATCCCAAGTATGTGATATTAGTACATCTAGATATAAATAAACCCAAGAATCTAGATCCATCTTAATGTAGAATCTTAATCTAGATCCAGTGACTGTTGTTTCTTTATTGCACCAACCTTCATCATTTTTGGACTGCAGCCTTGTGGGACGCTGAGGCCGGGCAGACGGTTTGCCTCTCGCAGGCTGTTTTGACAGTAATTTGATGGGTATCTGTCTGCGGACATCAAGACCTCCAAGAGACACCGAACCATCGGTTCCTTGAAGGTCGATGTCTGTGGAAGCATCCGCAGGACTTCATTAATATGATAAATAACGGTTTGTAGCTCCGCTGGTACGGTCATGCACTCCCAGCAAACGCGTAAATTAATAATGCGTTGAAAAGCACTTTTAAAGCGTCTACTAAGTGATCCAACGAACTGGTTAAAGTGTGTCAAATTTGGTGGTGCGCCACACATTCTTATCCAACACTTTATAAACTAATATTACAACAGCAGCAATATATAATGAATTAACTAAAGAAATAACAAGTTTGCAGTCAGGGCAAAAGATGAACAAACACTGTTAGGTACAAGAAGGAAACCTAGAGGCATATTGACTTCAGTAGCGAAAAGAAGATCTGCTTTTAATAAACAGTATACCGCATTATACTACTTTGAATAGCAACACAGCGTGTTAAAATGTCCGATTATGTATTTCGTGCAGTAATATGAAAATGTTTTGTTTATATGAACCGGACACCGGACACTGCGCGCTACGCTAGCTGTATTATATGCGCAATAAATGCGATTACTGTAAATTCTCTACAGCTTTTAATTCGCACCTCGGCTTGTCACATTAACGGCGGGTGGGAATCGTTTATTCAGAAACATCTGACATATTTAATGCACAAATATGTATTAACAGAGTCCGTTATTAGCACGTAGCTCACCATTCTTGTCCATGATTTGAAGCCAAGCATGCTGGGATGAAGTGATGGTACTGACTTGATGGCGCTCAACGCTGCGCGAAGTTTACGCAGACGACATTTCGTGTCGTGTTTCTTTACACAACTGATTACATTACTTTAAATATGTCTCTCACCCCACCCAACCGACTCAGATAAAGTGATGTTTTATAAATGACACAGAGAAACAATTAAAAACACCGAAACGCTTACAAAACATAGATTCTAACTGTAAACAGTAACTAATTCAGATATTCCTTATATCATATCCTATAATATATCATCATATTACACACAATAAACTAAACACACAATGTATATAAATAATCCATCTTCCACATCAGATATGTGGTACAGTCTGATGTATTTTAGTTAATGGTGGACAGCTGTGACTGAAAAGTGACCGACAGCTGTTCTCTCAGCAGAATCATCCAAAACTGTAGAACAATTAGTCCAGTCGTGGTATGCAACCCTCCATCTCAATCATCTCTGGCCAGCCTTCGTATATATTGGTGGACCTGTCGTTCTTCATATGCTGGGGAACAAAATTGGGGGGCCGATAGATCACCAGGTTTCTCATTGAACAAAATTAACTAGACAAACTGGAGATCAAGAATGGCTTTACCTGCTCAAAAGAGACCTCTGCTTTTGTTTTCTTCCCTCCCACAAAGATCCAGTTATCTCTAAACTT
>JAZGTI010012244.1:0-15899 GCA_036877585.1 Botia kubotai | reverse complement strand
ACAGGCTACATTCAAAATGAAACCGTCTTTTGAACATTTTCTGTATTTGTTTCTTGTTTCCATGAGGTAATGAGCTTCTGTTTATTGATTCGTAGTCGGTAAGTCACATGCAATTAGTCGCTCAATACTGTTGAACGGGCGTGGACATAGGTGGAAATACACAGCCCTGGAAGGCAACAACAGATGTAATTGCCGTTTAGGAAAGGGCACAGAGCTCTGTGCCATTTGGTTTGGTCTTGTGTACTAAAAGCATACAGTAGTAATTGATTTTGGCTTGGGATAAACAGAAACCACCCTAGCTCAAAGCTAGCACTGTGTGTGTGTGTGTTCCCAACCATCATTCAATCAAGGGTGTGCAGGATTGGCATATCTGAGCAGTTTCCTGTTTTCATTTCTGAGTGGAAGTCTTACGTTTCCAGTACATTGTCGTTGATTAATAACCTAGTCAATGATTCGTTCCACTGAGATACTCCAGATTTGAACCGGTTCAGGTTGGCTTAATGTTCTTAAGTTGAAAAGTTGAAGGACTACTTTAATCAAAAATGAAAATAAATTACTCAAGGCAGTCTAGGTGTATATGACTTTATTCTTTCACCCGAACAGAATCAGAGCTGTAGTAAATAATATTCAGGCTCTTCCCAGTTTTAAAATGGCAGTGAATGGTGCCCGAGATTTTGAAGCTCTGAAAAGTATATCAGTAACGGAATCCGTACAACTCCAGTTTTTGTAATAAATGTGTTTTGAAGTGAAACATTATGTGTGTTAAAGAAAACAATATTTTGAGCGTATTTAGTGATCGATATAACATGTTTTAACGAGTGAGTACAGCCAACATGGCTGCTCCATGTCAATAGCTTTGAATCTTTGATGTAGGCATACATTTTGAGTGAGCTGTTCCCTAAAGGGAGCGTTTTGGATATTAAGTTAATATTGTACTCAGTCTTTTTATATCTGTTTATATCTCACGTTCCCTGTTGTCGAGAGGCTTCGATTGTAATCACTCCTGCCTTGCGCTTTTATAAGTGGGAGTCTGGAAATAAACAGTTGCACATGGGGGCCATGCGCTGGGGTATTAACGATGGGGGAATATTAGGCAATAAGGAAACTTCAGAGACGCTCAGAGGCAGCTGTGATCTCCTGTGGTTGATTCTGCATCCAGTGATTGTTTGCTAATGACTTATTTATGGAAAATGTCAGCCTGCCGTTTTCCATGATTCGCCCTTAATCGTTTGTAGTGTTTTATTTTCTTCTCAGCAGTTTTTCTTTGTTTGTCTTTCTTCCAGTCTTTTATTGGTCCTCTCTGACTAGCTTCTCTTTAGCTTCTGACCCTCTTCTTCTTCTTCTTTGTCATCTGACTCTTCTCCGCCTTGGGCTACAGTGGTAAGATATGGCACGTTCTTTGTTCCTCTGCATTGTGCTGCTGTAACGTGTGTGTGCGTGTGACCACTGTCTGATCCTTTTAAGAGCCACTTCCTGTTTTCTGTTGTGTAGCACTCTGTTGGGTACTGAGTGTGTGTGTTAGGATATCCACAGTGTTGTTGGATTGTATACTGCAGTTCACCATAATTCCATTTTACATGGAACATTCTCAGAATGTTGGCTGACGTTCTTTACAAGTTCTTTCCGTTATCTTGCAGCAACGTTAGTACAACTTATTAAACTTTACCATATATAAGAAAAGCGTTATTTTTAAGTCGTTAAGTTGGAATGTTTTAAAGACATCACAGAATTAACATTTGAACAGCATTCCTATAACCAAGCAATAACGTTAATACAACGTCTAAAAAACTGAATATTTTAAACCTTCCTAAAACATTAAAAACAGCACTTAATGGAAACGTTAGGGAAACGTTTCAGCAACCTAAAATTGTTAGCTGGGATAACGCTTTGTTTATCATTGTTAATGTGAGCTTAAGATCTTCTCTCACTAAAGATTTTTTGACTAAGCGTATCCCAGAAACCCACTTCATTGCAGGCAAAGCCAAAGAGTGAGGCCACAGCCTGCAATTTTCCTGCGAGCCCAATTATGTCAACCGGGTGCCAAACCCCCAGTGTGCTGCGTCAAGTCTTGACGCTCAGAGGAACTCGAAGGGGATATTTGGTTTTATTTTGGTCCTTTTGGCATGGGGACGAAATTGGGACCGTTTGGCGTTTCTCGGTGTGTTTGTGGCGGCCTGCTGTAACCGTCTGGTGGACTCTGTGACACTGGCATTGGTTTCTGGAGACATTACCCGCAGGTCACGCGAGGTCACGCTCGTATGCGGCGGCGAGGAGTCTGTGCAGCCTGCAGATCTCTGGATATCTCATTCAGAAAGAGCCACTGCTCAGCACACAGACAGCCACGAGAACAATGACGCATGTAACAGCCATTCAGCTGCCTGCTGCAGTTCCAGCTGCCTGCTGCAGTTCCAGCTGCATGTGACGTGCAGTCATTTTGATTGCAGGTGATGGAGTTAATTGGGTACCAAGAAAGCTTTCGATTGACTCTTCCAGGGTACCTGGACATCTGCAGGCTCTGTTAATGGATTTAAATGAATTAAAGGCACAAAAACGAAAATGGAATTATAGTTATAATTATAATTCATTATAGTATACTTGAAACAATAGGGATCAAAAGGGCATAGGCGACCTGCTTTGTATGATATTACCCTGCAAGATTTATATCGCCTTACAAAATATAATTTTATGTGTGGTTGATTCTGATTTCTTTCTCTCTCTTTGAAAAAATGAACACAGAGGACACATGGTTTGTGCTTTAATTGAAATAAAACAAGCCTCCTCGTTCATTTTAATGTGAAATATTAAGGCCTAAAATGTCCTAAAAATGTCTGTTGCTTCGCACCAATGTCTGTTCTCTGGTCTTTTGAAGGTGATGAGGGAGGTCTGCGTTAATGGAAACGGAGCGCTGGACTGTGACGGCGCTGGATCCGGTTCCCCAGTTCACAGAGCCGAGCTGGAAAAGGTGCAAACCAGTGCAATACTGATATATACTCTGTGTGGGATTTTCTATGCATGGAGGCTGCCTGGAGGCCTGCCAGCTTCACCACACCTTTCCTGCACGCCTCCCTTCGGTATCTCTGCACAATGGCGCTGCTGCCAGGGCATGAAGGGCTTTTAAAGCATCATGTACCAAATACCGTCATGGCACGGATATGTGCCGTTGGCAAGATTAAATAGGTGTGGGAGGAAATGTGATCTTATCGTATTTTAGGAACGCATTCTTTAGCATGCCGTTTGCAATCGCATTATATTCGCCGTGGCCCGCGGCGCATGCATCTTGCATTCGTTTACGTCTCTGTGACGTTTTTAAGACCGATCTAAGAGGTTTTAATGTCAGCCCTCTTAAACCGGCGCAGCATGTATGAGCCTATCCTAATTATTCACACTTAATTCAAAACAGATGCTCTGAGTTTTGTATGGGTAGACTGCTGAGGTTTAAGCCTGTGGGTTTAGTATGCCCAGTGTGTCTGTGTCTACGTTTGTTTGTCGTTAAATATAAAAAATTGTGTTCTGTTGTCTGTGCGTTTCAAGGTTTGTTCTTACTGTAGTATTTGAAGCTTATCCACAGCTTTACTGGTGTTGCAGAAGCTGTCCTATGATAGGCCCAGTTCAGATGGAGAGCCCTGCCATGAAAACGGCATTTCAGAGGGTAAAGATCCAGGTGAGCCAGACTTCACGTTCAGATTTTGGTTTGTTTGGTGTGTATCAATACAGACAAACAAGCATCGCATTCACTCACAACTGAAGCACTGAAATCAATCACAAAAATCAAGCAAATCAAGCACATTTCGCTTTGCCTGTAATTGATAAAATAATGGTCAAATTATGGAGAAGAATATTATAACGGTGTGCGTATATTAACAGAAAGTACGGTAGATTACAGTAGACTGCATCCTCCGCAAACAAGCACTCAGAATCGAGAATTGAGTTTAGCACAACATTTTGGCCGGGTTTGTGTGTCTGTCAGCTTCTAGACAACATTTCCGGGATTTAAAGGAATTAGTGAAGAAACGCCTACAAAGGTAAACTCTGAAATACTGCATTTGTGTACAACAGAACACTCATCAGTAAACTTAATCCCACGAAGCTGATGTTAATTTGGCTTGTGAGATTACATCGTTTGAGCAAAGCCAAACACAAGACAAGCCTTCTTAAATAATCTAATCAGATTATTTATCCAGTATTTACTCCACACGTCTTGCTTTGGGATTAAAATTTTCAGGACATCTGTTTTAAGGTCTGTGGAATTTGCCCTGTTGTTTCTTTCCGTTTGAGGCAGAGCACGGTCTTGCCTAAGACATGTTGGTGAGGAACGTTGCCTAATTTGACTCGACTCCAGTGCTGTTTCATCTGCACGCTTGTGTGATTGATGGCTCAGCTCACGGCTACAAATCACGATAACCGCGGTGCTGTTTTCACGCGCGAGTTGGTAGCTGACCTCTGAAAAACCTGCCAGTAAAGATAGACTGTGTTCGTCACGATACAGTATGTAATACAGTATAGGTGTGAGGTTATTTAAAGGTACAGAATCAAGAATTATAAATCATTATTTATTCATGTCATAACAAACGTCTGTATCTGTTTTGCAAATCACAATTTTAGTCCATCAAAAATGTGTTTTTAAATGCATCTGGCTGATACTTATCTACAGTAACTTACAGTACATTTACGGTATTTGTTTGATTAGCATAATCAGTGTATACAGTAACACAAAGCTTTACCAAATGAGCTACAAGAACACCTGTAGAAACATATAGACGGGTTTTCATGGAAACTACAGGAAAACACGAACTACAGGAAAACACAAGCTACAGGAAAACACGAGCTACAGGAAAACACGAGCTACAGGAGCTACAGGAAAAGATGACTTCGCCCTCTGTGGCTGCACGGTGGAATTACAGCCGTATTGTTTTTGACAGTGGAAACAAAAAAGCATAGAATCGGCGACAAGCACCTGAGATGTCCTGCATCACACCAGCACCCAGCTGCTGTACTTCTTTAATGAGAAGAAAAAATATAAAAGATGAATCGAATGAGTCACATTTTTTCCAGCTGTCGTCAGTGCTGTGAAATCAAATTAGCCAGATCACAGAATTTTCCCTCATGATAAAAAGAGTTGTGTTCACACGGGCCCTTAAAAGAGCCGATGGTTTTTGCATATGTGGCTCTGGGTTTCGCCTCATGCCTGAGGCTGCTGCGCAGACGGGGAAACTGTAGAGGACTCTGGCTTCAGATGGGCTCAACTTTAATTAAAGGATTCGCAAACTAAGATGTAATCCACAGTGGAGTTTTCTTGGACCAAGTTGAACCTTCCGCAGGGCAGGAATGTCACTGTTTCACTGTGTCGCCATGTATACTTTATCTTTGTGTCCATTTTGTGCTGCTTTTGTAGTAAAGACCCCTTTGGAAAATAGCCTTCACTGATTTGGATGTCTTAATGGTTTTCTGCAGTGTATTCCCTCACCAAGGCGCTAAAGGGGCTTTTTCTTACCAAAACCATTAGGCCCCACAGACCGCACTTTTCTCGGTCAGATAAAATCATCAAAACATCTCGGGGAAGAAGGGAGCGGGTGTCACGCACTATTTAAGATTTGGATGTGTTTCGATATGTCCCTGAAGACATTGTCTGTTTTGCTTCTTCTTCTCCGGCCCATTAGAATTGCGCACAATACCAACATTCCAAATGAACGATAATTCCATCTCATTACATTCCATTAGCTATGCGGATTTGTCATTTTCCAGAATCCACAAACTGTTTTCCAAACCTATCCTCTGGTATAGCTGCAATATCCACAAGTCTGTAGATATCCAGCGTCACTTTAATATATTACGTTATGAAATGCAGTAAATACATTTCACGCTCTGACACTAATTTGCCCCTTTTTTTTTTAGCCAAAGGCAAGAAGAACTCTAAATCAGAGCAGAAAGGCACTGTGGGGCGGGTGACTGGAAAAAAAATCACCAAAATCATCAGCCTGGGCAAAAAAAAGCCTTCTACGGATGAACAGACCTCATCGGCAGAAGAGGATGTCCCAACATGTGGTGAGCAGTTGCAAGCTCTGGTTTCTCATACCTGTTTTGTGAGGACTTGGGCTTCATGGGTTGGTACAAGCAATTTGAGCAAACATGGATCTTCGTGTATGTGCAGAATTAAAGCATTCTCACCAAAGTCCAAGTTTGTCTCTGTCAACTGTATATTTGTTCACCATAAAATCCAAAGTATCAAATATCTACTTGATCGTAGAAGATGTTCTCTAAAAGGTCTGTCAAAGTTACCAAGTAACGTTAGTGGAATGTTTAATATTATATATATCAAAATATATCATATATTAAAAGCTTGAATAACATTATATCCAGACAGTAATGTTAATGCAATGTCTAAAAACTCTAATGTACATAGAACTTAAAAAATTATGTTTTGAAAGCATATCTTACTATATTTTGAAACGTTAAAATTGTTAGCATGGTTACAAATGACATTACAAGCGCCTCTCTATTTAGTTCTGTGTGTGTCTGTCTGTCTGTGGCAGCTATATAAATATCCTGGAATGATTCTTAATTAACAGGCTATCTGAATGTGCTGTCCAACAACCGCTGGAGAGAGCGCTGGTGCCAGCTGAAAGACAACCAGCTGTTGCTGCACAAGGACCGGGCCGATCTGAAGACGCACATGGCCTCGCTGCCGCTGCGGGGCTGTGAGGTCATTCCAGGGCTGGACTCCAAACACCCTTTCGCCTTCCGTCTGCTGCGCAACGGACAGGAGGTGGCCGTTCTGGAGGTGCGAGCCAAGTCCCCCAGCTTTCGCGTCGCAATAAATGCGTCGTGGAAGGGATTAGACGGATGGTTTGGTTGGCTGGCTCTGGCCATGATGTCACTGCCGTATCATGTGCAGAGTAGATTTGCAGAGTCGGCGTAGATTAGTTTTCCTTGTCTCATATTGCGATGACACGCATTTATTGCGTCTTTCCTCACTGGTTTTTCCCATCAGGCGTCGTCCTCTGAGAGCATGGGGAGGTGGTTGGGGGTGTTGCTGGCAGAAACGGGCTCCACGACGGATCCCGCCGCTCTGCACTACGATTACATCGACGTGGAAACCACCGCTAATGTCATACAGCTGGCCAAGCAGTCGTTCTGGTGAGCGCTTAGCACTGCTGCTAGTGTGTTTAGTCATGGCTGTTTACCTGTCGGGAAGTTAACCTGTGGTTTAACTGCAATTTCACCGCAATGTCTGATCCGTTTTAGTGAATCAGTTAGTTTAAAATTTGAATAAATTAATTTGAAATTAAATTTAAATGTTTATATTGTAGTTTTTAATTTTTTATGTACATTTCTCCGCTCTTGTACTTATAAGATTCATCATAATCTCTCGAAGGCACAGTACTTGTTTTTGCGCTCGTTTAAAGTCTGTGTGTTACAGTAAAACAGTAATACAGTAATAAATTGCTGTGTTCTCAGTTTCACCAGTAAGCGAGCGGTTTCTCCCAACCCGTACCTGGATAACCCGGTCAATGGTTACGCCTGTCCCTCAGGGGTCGCGCTGCATTATGATGACGTACCGTGCATCAATGGAACGGTATGTGAGAAGCGCCTGTTTACACCTCAAATAACTGTCTGTTACTGTAAGGGCTTTGCATAGGCTGTACTGACTTCCTGTTTTTGCTACAGTAACTTCCTGTAATGTTTTGCTAATAGAACTTACGATAAGCCTTAACAGCTTTAACAAATTCTCAACTTTCTTCTCATTCCTGTGTAACTTTCTTCCTCACCTCTGTTCTCTCTTCTTCCTCCCTCCCTCTTTCCTTCCCTCTCCTATATCCCCTCTTCCTTGCTTGCACGCTTGCGGTATGGAAGGATCACCTTTGGAAAGAGGAGGCTCAGTATGAGAATACAGATCTTTACGAAAACATGCCACCCCCCAGACTAGCAGCCCGCTACTCTCCCAAATCAAACCGCGCCTCGTCTGCGGGGCATTACAGCACACCCGTCTCTACAAAATCTCTCTCCTCTTCCTTAGCTGTTAATACTAACACTAATCAGGTGACTAACCCGGGCTGCTGCTCAGGTGCTGTAGGGTGAATACAGGTAAAGGATGACACTTAGCCCCGCCCACAGCGCCATTTTAAACAGCTATATAGACTAAAGGTACAAACATTACATACAAAAACACAAGTGTCAAGCTTTTCCTGTATTCACTCTGAGTTTATTGCTTTAGCAAACTAAAGTGAGTCTGCTGTTTTGCATTTATCAAGTTGTGTTTTAACTTTTAATATATGTTTTAACTTTTAATATATGTATTCATAGAATGCATTTATATCGTCAGTTATGTGTGCTCATTGGTTGTACCACCCACTCTTTGTGTATCAGTATGGTCGTCTTAATAGTCACTATCAAAGCTTAACTGCTAAGCTTGCCCCTCAAAACTGCAGCACAATGTTGCCGGTAATTAGAAGCAGATTTTTGCCTTCAGTTAGCAGCAGTTGGCAGTGTGCTGTAAATTTGAACCCAAAAATGAATTGCCATTTATACTAGTGCTGATGGACGTGGTTAGTGTTTGACGTGATGGGACATATGTCCTTCTCAGTGAAGTACACTACAAAGTGACTTCAGACACTGATATTACATGTATTATAGCGTGTGGTGTATGCGTTATGGACCACCCGGAGCTTCAATCTACAGTATATAATACCCATGTCTGTGCTTTGGGGAGGGGGCATGGCCTTGTATGAATTACTGAAGCCTTAATTCGCTGTGGATTACATTTTATTGGCCAGACATACAGACAGAAAAAAGGCCACAGCCAGCTGTAGCATAACTAGAACAATTGTCCCCACGAGTCCAGCCACATGTGGTTTAGGTGAATGTGGTTTTTCCTGAGGTAACCTTTGATGTCTGTGAAAGTAATTGTGTGAAGTGTTAACCTTCACGAATCACAAAACTCGTACGGTGTACCGGGTGTTAACAGGGAAAGTGCTTAAAAGTCAGATGTTTGTAAGTGGCCCTCATCAGGGTCGAGCGTTTTTCTTTCTCCGAGCTCAAACTAAAATGGCCGCCGCTCATAGCCGTTTCTTTCTGCCAATCAGCTGAGGGGAAAGAAATCCCAGACCACCAATGGGATCGCGGCGAAGCAGAAAGTGGACAAAAACCAGCCCAAAAAAGTCAACGGAAGCAGCACCACTTTTCCCGTGAAACGCAACAACTCCAGTAAGAGATTTTGACATTTTATCGAACAGATAATCTCATAATGGGAACGTTGAAGTGGACGTTCAGATGAAAACACACGGAGCAGACATTAAGTCTGCGTCCATTATCCGAGTTATTGCACCACTAATGTCTTTCGAGGAAAAAGAAGCCACACAGATTTGTGGAGAATGCCGGTATGTGGAAATTGCAGTGCTTGTAGACAGCTACGGCTGTATTGACGTGCTCCTTTGTAAACTCAGTCACCCCAAATTCCATTTGAGACAGGCGCTCGGTCGCAGCCTGTCCGCGCGCTGCACACTCCGACATTCTAGCCAATCAATGGCCTACCAAAAATTTAGATGGGGTATGTATTCAGCCCGTCTTTTAATCTGTGTTTGAGGCCCTTTATGCAGTGAAAAAACTCCGGCAGTTTGAAATGGTTGCTAATGGTTTACTCGCCTCATTAACCTTCACAGGTGTGGATCAGTATAAATATGGGAAAAACAGAGTGGAGGCAGATGCCAAGAAGCTCCAAGCCAAAGAGGAGGAGCTGATGAGGAGAAAGCAGGAAATTCGAAACCGCCTGACCCAGTTGAAGAAAGACAAAAGGGACCTTCGCACAGCAATAGAGAACAATGCAGGTGAAGATGAACTGTAGCATTTATCTTCGGAATTTAGGTTTGTATCTTTGTATAAATGTGTATCATTGTTTACTTCTAGAATTAAATGCACACACCAAACAATGCAACATGGTGAAGCCACAAACCATGTGTTCTTCATTATGTGAGTGTTTGACCTAACCAGGCATGTGACAGAACTCCGTCCTATTTCTGTGGCATTGTAGTGGCTAGCCCCGCCCACTATGACATTTAATTGGTCCAAAATCCCACCTACATAACTGTGTCATACATCAGATGTGTTCTGATTGGTTGTGATTGTGTGGCATCTTTGAACACTTTCTATTTGCTGAAGTGGGTAGCCCCGCCCATAATGAAATACAATTGGTTCAAAATCCCGCCCACAAAACTGTATATTAAACATGGTAAAAGTTGGACTGGCTGTGATTGTGTGGCATCCTTGTTAAATAACAGCAAGTTAGCGTGCGCCGTGAACTCACACTGTGCGTTCCATCCAGGTAAGCGTTCCCAGGCCTCTCTGACAGAGAGACTCAAGAAGGTGGAGGAGGAATGCAAAGTGAAAGAGGAGGAGCGAGTGAATCTGGAGCTGGAGCTGACGGAGGTGAAGGAAAGTCTGAAGAAAGCCCTGAATGGAGGCGTCACTCTGGGCCTGACCATTGAACCCAAAACGGGCACCTCCAGCCCACAGGTCTGTCAAAATGGCTGTTAACATAGCAATGATGTAACACTAACTGCAGGTTTTGGACGTGAAGGACGGAGATGATCAAAATGTGTCTTGTCTGTCCACAGTCTCCAGTGTTTTTGAGAAGAACGGTGGATAACTCGCCCATTTCCAGCTGCGAAACCAGCGACACTGAGACCTGCTCTCTGCCCGTCAACAGCGCCTCTCTGCTGCGCAGACAGACGCAACAGAAAGCCTCACCCGTGCGAGGACACGTTCTGAGGAAAGCAAAGGTCAGTGACCACAGACACAACACTCGTTTCACGCATCACAAACATCGTAAATCTGATCGTTCTATGCAGGTATAACTAGCAGGTTTTTGCTCATTTCTGATTTATTTTCTATATATTTGGTGATCCACTTAGTTTAAGATCCACTTTTTTCCTCATGTTTTTTCTGTCATTCTAATATTCTCTCTTTT
Organism: Botia kubotai; assembly: GCA_036877585.1. Lineage (NCBI taxonomy): Eukaryota > Metazoa > Chordata > Actinopteri > Cypriniformes > Botiidae > Botia > Botia kubotai. Next base: position 4,939 of record JAZGTI010012244.1, on the reverse strand, counting down.
TTTACAGGAATGGGAGATGAAATCTGGCACATAAGTTCCTTTCCACTATCTTTTTACTTTCGTTGTATCTATTTATTTAATTTTGTCCGTATCAGAGCGATGTTGAACTCAAATTGACAGAACCATAAACACATATAATAGATAATAGATAATTCTGGAGGAGTCCGGTGTCCAAGTAACCTGCTATTTTAGTATTATCAGCCAGTTTACATTTAGTACACAAAAGTAATATTGCAGAATAAAAGCGATAAAAAGAGATTTTTTTGTAAACCGAATGCCACAGATTATGGTCCATAACCGCAAATTAATTCACATCTCACGCAATGTAGAAAAACTCACTGGTTTCAGTCGGTATATATCGCATCTATAAAAGCCTGTTTCTTTATTCAACGAGAAGCCATTAATGGAAGACACAATCTCCAAGTATTTATTTGTAAATGTTTAAGTAAATATAAGCCTCTCTGTGTTTGTGTTGATTTTTGTAACGCCTTTAATTTAGCAGCATGCTAGTTTAATTTAGCAGCATGCTAGTTTTAAGGAGCAGCTTCTATTGGGAACGGTATAATTGTCATAAGGTTAATGTAAATTACAGAAAATGATCATTTAAAAGTTATTTTTAAGTAATCTTGTATAAACGTTTGTTTTTTTTAACAAGCCCCTCATCCTTATTGGTGTCTGCCCTATTACTTTCAATTCGATGGTCCGTCCAGACTTCTGGCTGGAGCAGTTGCTATGGTAACAACAGCCCATGGGGAACAGGGCGGCTTAGGCCAGGGTGTGGCCCTCTGTTGGCTGGCTGCTGTGGAAACAGGGCCCGAAAATACTGCTACGCTTTCCCTTAATGCTCCCCCCCAACACACACTGCAGTCATGTTGATTCAGCCACAGCAATGGAAACAGCCATGTGTGTGTTCATATATATATTTATATATATACATCCTGACCTGAACACAATTCATCAATACACTGACACTTACAGATGTACTGTACGCTAAAACAGAAACATGCGTATGTGAAAACGTTGTTATAGTTCTCAGGCTAAATTCATTAGCTTAGCATGTGCAGGTGTGACTGCTCGTATGTTTACTTTAAAGAACCGGATGTTTGGTTGAACAAAAGAATGTTTAGCAGAGATTGTACAAGTCAGAATACAAGTCCCATAAACCTGTTACTACTAAAAGTCCAGTCACCTGGAATACCGAAATGGTGCTTATACGCAATTCTTAAACTGTTAAAACTGTTAACTGTAAACTGTTAACTCCTAATTCAGCATGATTATAGAGTTGTGGTGCTTAATTATACTTTAATATTATGTGCATGGCACATAACTTCTTGTTTGTAATGCAGTGAAGCTTAGCTTTTGACTTGATACCCATCTTCAAGCTATACTGTAAGCAGACCACTTTTCAGAGGCGTATAAACATAATCCAACTTTTCCACCTGGACTCATAACTTTTAAGAGCTAGTATTTGTCCAGTCACGTTGTATAAATCAGCACTGGATTCTTGTTTTAAGGAGTTTTCTATTCTTTTGACTTACACTTCGAATTTGAAATGATAAAATAACTGTTTTAGGTTCAAGCAGTGTCACTTCAGAAATAAGATCAAATGTTATTTGGAATGTGAACCGTTTTGCTCTAAATGTCTGTTTTCAGGGTGCGAGAAAGTGGAAGCAAAGGGTTTCAAAGACACCATTGTTTGTTTTTTGCACCTTATAAATAATACTCCATTTTTTTGACTGTTGTCAACTTGGCAACTAAAGGACTGTACATAAAAATGATTAAACTGCTTTTAAAATGTGTGTGTTTATGACTAGTATTTGTTCAATGTCTGTTATTCACAGTATATGAGCATTACTGGCAAAAATTTTCATGGCTTTTGTAAAATATAAAGATAATTGGAGACGTTGATAATGACCCTGATTCTCATAGTAACTTTTAATCTTGTGGTTCTGTCCACCAATTCACTATTGTACTACATGTTTTTTCCAACACTAAATGTTGGGTTTCACATGGGTCTAGCCAAGGCGCTGTTATAAAAGATGACGATGGAAAATTATGCTTTAATTCTGACCAACAATAGTCACGCTGAAGTTAACGCTGGCCTCGTTAGGTTGCAGTGACTGACGTAGAAAAATGGCGACCTCTTGCGGAAGCAGAAGAAAACAAGCCTGTCGGATTTCACTTTTATTGTCCAGTTTATTTTTCCCTTTAGTTATTAGTTTACATGTGAGGTTAGATTGAGAATTATGAATGGATCTCAGGTGTTGTTTTTATAGCAGAACCAAAATGATCAAAACGTCCGTAAAGAAGAAGAGACCGATGGAGAGTGATGAACGCTAAGCACAACTATCCTGAGTTTAAACAGCAATTCTCCTATTTAATCGCTTAACTCATGTATTTTAAGTTCAATCGTTGTTAACGTTTGTCTGGGTTAGTAAGTAAGCGTAAATTATAATCACGTGCTGTTGTTATTATCTAGAAGCATTTGTTTCCCTCTGTTTTCTAACTGAAGATAATGTTGAGTTCGGCTATGCGTCTTTTAACCGCTAGAGGGCGGAACTACATTTCTCAGTTGTTTATCACTCGCAATAGATTTTACAGAAGAAGAGAGGCAACGGTGAACCCTAGACAAGTGCAATCCGTCCAATATTGTTTACATTTTTTATTTTATTTCCGTGGACAGTATTTGGGAATAGTGACATCACCCCGTAGAGATGAACGAGGATATTCTGACCACTCTGAAAATATTGATCATTGGAGAAAGTGGAGTGGGGAAATCCAGGTATGAGACTCAAATGTACAGATTTTCAAATAATTTCCAGATGTTTTTGAGTGATATTAAAGCAAACACCGTTTTTAGAAGACGTAATATAAATATGAGCCACTAAATGTGTTTTTTCCTTCATTTATTAATAACCGTTATTGTAGATCGCTTAATAATTAATACATCAGCCCACACGACAACATTAAGATAAGTCATCTATGGATCTTAGACTCCTATGTATCTCCAACCTCATTTTTTACTGAGATAATGAAGTCGTTCTTTTTTTAATTATCATAAAAACAAAGTAATAATGATCGTCAACAGCCTTTATGTGTTTTATTGACAGGACAAATAATAATTAAATATTGCCAAAGCATCTGCAGTTTACATTACATCTATACGATGGGCGGGTCTCATTGTTTGTGCTCTGTCTCTTTCTCTCTCTCTGTGTGTCAGTCTACTTTTAAGATTTACAGATGATAAATTTGATTCAGAAATTGGTGCAACAATCGGTAAGTTTAGACAACCAAATATGACTGCAAAGTACATACATTACATTTACGTACTTGGCAGACGCTTTTATCCAAAGCCACTTACAGTACGTTGAAGTTATACGTTTTTGTCAGTACGTGTGCTCCCCTGGGACTCGAACCCACAACCTTTGCGCTGCTAACGCAATGCGCTACCAGCTGAGCTACAGGAACAACCGTAAAAATTAAATGAAGGTAAAGACCCAACACACTTTTAATAGTAGTGGTACACAAACACAGGAGTATGAAACTAGAACACACAAATAGTTACACTAACAAGTTACACTTGTGGTTATTTGTCAGAGGTTGTATTTTGAGTTTAAGCCCCTTTAATTTTGATATCAATATGAAAAATACAAGCAGTCAGCATACATTCAGTGTTTTGATTCATGGTTTCGGTATGTGGAACTCCTGCCATTTGTTCTTTATTAAAAGCCTTTTTCTTTAGATTAAAGCCAGCCAGTTCTGTGTACAGGTTTTCTTTAAATTGTTTACAGGCCACTTTCGAGAGCTTGTGGCGGGTCACTAGTTCTGTGAAATTGTGCCTCATAATAATGTAATTAGAAGTGAGACATTATTTTAGACCACACAACGAGATCTGTATCAGTCGCATATGCTGCTGTAGTGAAAAAAGCTTTGCTGCCATTCCGTACAACTGAAGGTTAAATAATAAATATTGACTATTATATTTATTTGTTGAATCATACTTCACTAGTGTCTGTGATTAATACACATATTGGTTCTTTGTATATACTGGAAAGCCATCAGCTGTCAGCAGTGGCCGTCCACGTGGAGATCACAGGCAAAATAACTCCTCATGCATTTATAGCTGATGTGTGCGCTGTGAGTTTGTGTCGGCCATATTGTTTTCCCAACCACTCAATTCCAAATCAAACAAGTCTCTGGTAAATCTGTCAGTGCTGTGCTGAAATTGAGGACTAGTGTGTGCCTCCAGATCTTTCATTCACAGAAGTGCAGAGAGATTTGTTTCCTGCGTCTTCCTCTGTCATCTTCTTTGAGGGACATCAATCACTAATGTTCGCATGTGATGTGGCTCTGTGGAGCGACGGGACAGGAGTCGTCCTGTTTTAAATTTATCTGTACGTCATAAACCCGTAATTCCCCATTTCGTTGTAAATTCAGCCGTTTCTATCTTTAGTCACTCTGGGCCGAGTGCCTGACAACCGTCTTGGTCCCCAAAAATTAAATCTGTCTCTATGCCTGTATGGTTTTGTCATAATCTTCATAAAACATATAGAGTGTCGTTTCCAGAAATCCCTTTTTAATCCTCTCGTTTAAAAAAAGAAGTTTAAAGTGAATAGGGTTTGTTGTATAACTACTAAACACACAGTTTATTTTCCATTAAGGTGTAGATTTCAAAGCTCGGACGATTACCGTGGACGGAAACAAGGCAAAGCTGGCCATCTGGGTAAGGAGTCAACTGTTTTAATATCTCTTGTAAGTTTAGTTCAGAGCGGTGCTGAGTTTTGTCTTTAAAAAGGTGAACTCTGTTTCCAATCTCCTGACATTTTTGTTTGTTGGTTAGTTACACTTATTAAGTCTCTCAGGCATTCTCGTAATAGTTTAGACCTTACCGCATGGGAAACGTTTGCAGCAAAAACTGACGCTTCTGTGTTAACACACT
>JAZGTI010012243.1:5000-15899 GCA_036877585.1 Botia kubotai | reverse complement strand
TTTCCTGTGAATGCTTCACAAAGAACTTTGACTGGAAACTTAAACATAGGTGGAGGTAGAGATTGTACCTTTAGTGTTTGGCTATAGGTTTGGCTGTACTTGTGAGGACCAAATCGTAAAAACAAATGTCCCCAAAAAAACGAATTAAAAACTGACCGGTAAGGGTATGGTGCCCAATTAGGGTCATAAACAGGCAATAAACTGAATGTCTATGAGAGGTTCTCACTACTATAGTTTCTAGTGTGTGTGTGTGTGTGTGTGTGTTTGTGTGTGTGTGTGTGTGTTTGTGTGTGAGTCATTAAGCTGGTAAAAACATGCAAGTCAGGTCATGCTAGCTGTTGCCCTTAAGCAGTTAGCAGAAGACAATTTCACACCTACTCCTTGTCTCTCTTTCGTAAACACATAGCAGCGTGAATAGCTGTCTTTAACTACTAGTTATCCTAACCACCAGCCAGTCTTCCTTAACCAGCTGTAGTCTCACTCTTGAGTGACTAAGAACAAGGGCGGAAGAAGTGCATTTGCATCGTTTACTCACTACTGCCCCCTGGTGGATAACAAGCCACGCTGTCCTAAACAACTGTGTTTAAATTACTCCGCAATGCCAAGCATCCCAAACACATATATGTTGTGACATGTCGGCACTAGAATTGTACATACAAATATTACAGACAAATGTCTCGTGACAAGCGGTCTAATTTTATGCATAGGCTTTGCTTTTGTGATGAGAGTACATTATGACTGTATGAAGAATCTATAATTATACGCATACATAGGACTGAATATAAAGATATTAGGTCTGCCAAACGATAAACAGATTCTAAATGGATACAATAACAAACTCAATTGCAACATGAATCACTGTGGTCTGTGCACCAGTAATTGGCTTACCCTCAATGATTTGTAAATAAAACACAATATATTGACTTCTAAAGCCACGTTCTGTACCGTCTATTCAGTTCTCCTCTGTGGTGTGCCGCAGTAATGTAATAACTTTGAATGATATTTATTTTAGGCGCTTTGTTTTCAGCATACGCGATTCGTTGGATGAATAAATAAGCATTTCATCGTGCCATTTATTCAATTAGGTTGCCTTAAATGATTGACAGCACGAAGTTATGCAAGCGTCTGTCGTCATGTCTGAAGCCGAATATGTTTTGTGCCGGCCGTGAGTCTGAGTGCGCGTTTGTGTTTGTTCTAGATGATGTGTTGTCAAGAGACGCGGGAGAATGCGTAATATGTCTTGAGGAACTACAGCAAGGAGACACCATTGCTAGACTGCCGTGCCTCTGTATTTATCACAAAAGGTAAGCTGGAGTTTATCTGGAGGTTATCAACCCTTTTACATAAACATTCGCACTATTATTTTACAACATTTTTTAAGCCGTTTATATTGTTTTTTTATGTTGAGTCAACATTATTAATCAGTCCGAAATCGAAATACTTTCAATATGACGTGATATTGACAAGTAGATGGTCTTCAACCCTGTGTCTAGTCTCAAACATGGCCGCCATTTTAGACTAATAAACTATGTGAAGGAATCTTAGCTGATACGTCAAGCTGCCTGATAGTGTTTGTTTTGAATTTAGTCATTTTTGCCGGACGTAAAACAAATGTTATCACAAATGTTATTGTGACTGTATAAAATTATTGTGGTTTTGTAACTGTATAATCGACATGTTTGTATATCACAGTTGCCTTCATTCTAAGTATATTAGCACGATGCATCTGGCTTTAAATTCATAGCCTTCATCACAGCCACCTTTAACTGAAGTACTTACTGGTGTTCTGATACTTGAGGCTAAAACACAATCAAACAAATCAAACAAAGCGTGTCCAAACCAGGCACAACGCGATAAAGCGTCAACCGATAAATCACGTCCCTTCTGTGTAATTCGGAGTGATTGTATAAACCAGCTGTGGCCGTGACAACAGACAAGACATTTTTGTCAGTCGAGTAGCTTCTATTGTTGTCATGTTGCTTGGGATAGCCCCGCCCACTGATGCATCTGATTGGTCCAGACTACTGTTGCAGAGTGCTGAATTAAACATGAAATGTTGTGATTGGTTGTGATTTCAGCTGTATAGACTCCTGGTTCGAGATCAACCGTTCCTGCCCAGAACATCCTTCAGACTGACCACATTATGTGCTTCTGCTAAAACTGAGAAAGGTAAAAGACACAAAACCCACCTGGACACATCAACATAAATCTGATGAAACATTTTAAAAGGGAACGTTTGAGTGTTATAAAACAGAAATCAGTAGCATTGTTATATTGATCTAAATACAAACAAAACAGCGAAGTACAACAAAAACACATTCATTTCACCTTTTTTAAACACTAATATGGAAATCATGCGCCACAGAGGGTATTTCTTAAGACAAGCTCTTATCTTAATCAGACTTCATCAGAGCATTTTCTTAGACACACAGTTATTGTGAAAGTATCACCCAAACCACCTAGTGGTCACATGACCCGGTGCTATCATGGTGGAACTAAAACAGCTATTCGATGCAAAGTGCGGATGTTTTCACACTTGAGTCTATTTCAATAGAACCACAAGCGCAACAAATGTTTTTTAATAGAAGCGTTTAAAGGAAGCAAAAAGTGCATCAATATTAATCCAGTTTTCCTCACGTTCGTACTATTCGTAGCCTTGAAAATGGACTCACTTCTAATTTTGGTCCCGTTTAGTAGTGACCAGGTCTCAGTCCACTTTCATTTACACTATTGTTTTTAAAAACCTGGGCCACATTAATATTACATTGATTTCTTTATTTATTCTTCCTTTAATTAGCAGCTTTTATATCATGCTACTCAGTGTGACAACATTACATTGCTATTCCGATCTGTAATGGACAAAACACACATTAAACCTGGTAAACCTGACAGTAAACCTGGCATATTAAACCGAGACGGTTTGGCTGCTAAATTCTCTAGACCCATAAAACAAATCTAGTGTAAGCACCCTCATGCTCAGTCACAGATAGATGTTGCATTGTGAAAACTCTAATTGTGTGTGTTTACTCTTAATTTAGGGCACTCGGACCTAAACCTGGATATCCCGACACAAAAATAACCAAATACAACAATCTACAAACCAATCTGATCAAGCCTCCACGGAAACGTGTCATCGCGAAACCGAACCAAACAGACGAGTTCCTCCAGCCAACACTGTCATTGCCACTGCCCAGAATCTCCTTACCTGCTGTGCTAGAGACTGCTTAACTGCATCCATGCCCCCACGCCAACCACGAACACCAGAATTCCGCCTTCTTGCCCCCTGTGCATACTCTGTGTTCTCTATACCTGCGTGTTCAGTCTGTATTCTTGCTCAGACCGCCCTCCTTGTGTATGTGTTTTCAAAGAGAGGTGGGAGAGGGGGCGGGCCATAAAAGGGCGGGGCACAGGCAGCATAACAAGTAGGAAGTAGACCATGCTTTGCGACCAATCCGGAGGCCATACCTGTCCTGTCAGTCAAAAGATGCTGATTAAAGAGGGTGCTGCTTCAGCTTCAAATTGTCCAGTAAGGGACTGTGGGTGTGGCAGGGGGCAGAGCTTAGAGGTGCAAACACACACCTGATTCGTAGGAAGAGTTTAATGTGCGTGCGTTCAGCGTGTCGGTTCACTCTTTGGTGATGTGTTGGACAGCCGGTGGATGTAGATTTACTTATTCTGTGTGTGCATGTGTGTGTGATCATGTGTCCACAGATGGGGGGGTGTATATTGTGTTTCCTGTTAGCGGCGAAGGATTATGAAGATAATCCTGTGGGGTGGGGTTTGGGTTCAGCATGTGGGGTTTGGGTTGGGGGTTTACGGTCAAAAAAAGAGAGAAATATACCCAAGGCTTGTCTTTCAAATGTTTACAATCCACAGTAAACGTCTCTTCCCCTCGGATTCAAATGATAACAAGCTAAAAGCTATTTTCCTCGTTTTATCTGCAATTGTTGGGCAGTTGTACCGAAACGCTGACCATAATATTCAGACAGACTCCCTGTAAAAGCCTCGAGTATGTATTTAGTGTGTGCGTATGTGTGTGTGATTTCAAGCGCTTCTGTCCCTCCTCATGTTTTCTGTATGTGACCGACCAGCTTATAGTCTGGTAATGTCGCTTCACTACTGTACATAAAGCCCAGATATACTGGTGTTGAATCTATAAACAAGATCATTTGTATGATCTACAGTTACTGTTTATTTTTGAAAATCTGTGAGAGACCTCACAAGAAACCTATTTACTCTTTCAGGACGCCTCTGTCTACTGTATAAACAGCAATCACTGTTAGAAAATAATGTTGCTGAAATTGTAAAAAAAAAAGATTTAAAAAAACATCAACGCAAATGATAAAGGAACAAAATGAAAAAGGTAGAAAATAACCGCCAGAAAACATTTTGACAACCTATTAATTTTGTGTGGGATAGAAATACATAGCGTTTCTGAGGGTTTTTCTTCTGCTTTGTGCCTGTAAATGAGGGCGTGTAAACACCATCCATCAAAACAATGGATATTTTCGCCTCAGTGTGTAAAACAAATCAAATAATAAAACAACAGAATGAAGCTAGATAGTGTAGTACTACGCAAGCCTGCATGGTCTGCGTGAAATAACTCGGCACTCTGGAACCCATGATTTTGTTTTTGTTTTTCATTTTCAAATGGTTTTTTGTATGCTTTTATTCAGAGGACACAAGTGGATGCCTGTTTTTAGGAGGTACAAAGTAATTGTCTGATGGTTTTGATGTGCAATCTGTGAGGCAAGTAATAATGACGATAATCATACATATAATTAAAACAAGATGAAATAAATCCAGTTGTTGTTGCCTTTATTAAACAGTCCACTGCAAACAAACACAGACAGTGTGACATTAACATTCATTTTCATTGACGAATACAATTGTTGTGAAAGATGAATTTAAAAGCTGTCATTTTAAACGAACAGGAATTTAAACAATTGTATCAATTGTAACATTTCTGTAGTGTTTTCTGTATTACATATAAATTACATAGTATTACATATAAATTACACTGTATTACATTGTTTGACGGCAGCAAATATATTCATAGAAATATATTCGCATACATTCAGACAGGAAAGTGAGCAGTTTAAACCCCATTTTGTGAAGGCACAATGATTTAAAAATGTATGTTTTAAAATGACATGAGGCATCACAAGTGATTCAGGAAGTTGGAGTAAAAGGACAACATCATTATCCTTGAAGGGAAACGAGTGTGGTAAATTTCCACAGAGGTAGAAGTCATTGTTCTTCACCAAAACAGAACTGTTTATCTTTGCTTTTAGAAAACTAATCCCTGTACATAAATACTGCAAATTTACAACAACCCTGAAGAACAGATTTACTCACACAGAGAACCAGATTAATGAATAAACGTTGATGAGTCATCCAGCCCATTTCACTCAAATGTAGGCAATCTTTGAATTAAACCATGTATTATATTACAGTTACTCATAAAGTTACTAACCAATTGTCCATCTGCACAAATTCCATGAATTTCAATGAATTGCACAAATTCCTAAATCATGATTATAACCTTATAATATATAAATAAAGAAAGCACATGACTAGCACTGACCTCTGGTGGTCAGAAGCTGTGCTGCAGAGTATCTGCTTTGTGCTGCTAGACTGTTTTCATTACAACACCTTCCCAGGATTCATGAGGTTTTTGGGGTCCAGGGTGGCCTTCAGACCCTGCATGACCTCTATCGCCAGGGGTCCGACCTCCTCTCTTAGAAGAGCTCGCTTCCCCAGACCCACTCCATGTTCTCCAGTGCAGGTCCCATCCATCGCCAATGCCCTCCTGAGCGAGCGAGCGAGCGTGTGAGAGAGAGAGAGAGAGAGAGAGAGAGAGAGAGATGCAAATATAACGAAAAGGGTGATTAATACATGTCTTCGTGAGGCTCTGAATGCACATACATCACATAAATGCAAATGCCAAGATCTATTCAAAAGCACCTTCATAATATTGCACTGCTGTTTTTTTTTTCAGAAATACACAGCATTAATCTCATTAATTAAAATAAGAATCAATAATTTAAGAAGTGACTGTGCAGAGGGAAAGTGGACAGCTGAATCATTCAATTCAATTGTTATTGGCCTAGTGGGTGTGGTGTTGCGTACTGGTTCACAATATTGAGTTAGTAACCACAAGGTTGTGTGTTCAAATCCCATAGAGGGTTTTATGAATAACAGGTACACGTTTCAATGAACGCGCCAGATGTTTATCCAATAAAACGCTCTCTAGAATGAGAATGTCCCTCCCCTACTAACACCTGTATATGACTAGCAACATGCTAGCAAGTAGCAACCCTAACTGTCCAAACCCAACTGCTCATTTCAACAGGAAATAACACAAGCTTGCTCCTCCAGATGTTTGGATTCACCAGCATTGGAAACGTTGACCCAAGAAACCACGCTGTAGAAAAGCAGACTAGAGGAACATCTGCCGTAGCCTGAAGAAACCACTGAAACACCTCAAATCTCCCACATGAAGTAGAATCCGAGCAGCTGAGGTCACTGTTCCGTTCAGTTTTTTAAAATGGATTTCCAGGTTCTTCCACCCCCTCGTCCTCCTACTACATGATGACGACCGGTCTCTGGGGTTCCCTGGTGCTACACAAAATCCTACAGCAACTCTTCCGTGTCTTTTTTGATGTAGGTTTACATTTACATTTAGCAGAGGCTTTACTCCAAAGCGACTTACAGTTCATTCATGTTATACATTTTGTATGTGCATGTGCTCCATGGGAATCGAACCCACAACCTTTGCACGATGCTCCACCAACTGAGCTACAGGGACACGTGTAGGTTGTTTTCATCGTATAACATGACAGTCCTCCACCACTTCACTATTGGTATGCGTGTACAATTAAATTGTAATTCATAATTTATAAGGGAGCCGGTTCTTAAAATTCCCAATCCAGTTAATGAAAAACAACTCAACTTCACACAAGGAAACCGTTGCATTGCAGTTACTCTGTCCAGTCCCAGAGGATCAGTGACACAAAGATAAAGGAATAGTTATAAGGGTTTTAGCACCTGGCCAGTCTCTCTGTGAAGGCATGAACCCGTTGCACCTCATCAGGGTCGTTGGGATCCAGAACCATCAGACAATGGAAGTTCCCATCCCCCACATGTCCTGCGATCGGACCTTATCGGAGGAAAACACACGAGTGTGTATAAACCACCTGACAGCAAGAAAACAGCTCGGACACAAAATCAGACGATTAAAAACATATCAAAGCACCTGTAAGACGGTTGCTGACCAGATCGTCCTTTGTTTCCACTATAATCTGAGGTAGTTTAGAAATAGGCACACAGACATCTGTAGAATATGCCTGTGAGAAAACAGATACTTTTTTTTACCATGTTTTGAAAATATTTAACAACAAAAGATGCATTTTGAAAGGCATGAATATACTGATGGATTTGCAAAGGTTTCCGATTCATAATATAGGCAATTATTATGACCAAACTGACTGGAAAAACAAATTATTTCTGTAAAATTTGTTCATTAATGGCAATGTGGCTCAAACTGTTGCTATGGAAAGAACGAGATCATGTGATCGCCCAATAGTGGCAGCTATTCTAAAATCCTCCCTCATACAGCCACCGCTGAGTTATAATAAAGGTCATGTTGTTGAACTGGTCTTAGGATACAGTCTGTTCACTGAACTACGAGCAGATAAACAGCATTTGTCTGAGTCAGAATCATATGTGCAGTGAACGGTCTGACCTTACAGCCTGGCCTCAGGGCCTGGGCGGCGTACCACGCATCATGACGAGCCTTCCAGAGTCGCGCGCGAGTCTCCTCGTCCTCCGCCCAAGCGAAGTCTGAACCTCCGTTGTCCCGTATGATCTCCTCTGAACGCAGCGCATTTCAATTTATTGTGAATTTTCTGTTCACATGGAATGTGTTTGCCAAAGTGTACTGAAAGCTACTGTGAGGAATACTGTATCCCACAATGCATTGTGCTTGAAAACAAACCTCGCAAACGAACCTGAACTGTATTTTAACATCTTTTCCTTGATGTATTTGACTAATTCTCATGTTAACATTATATTGTGCATGTTTTTTATACCAGTTATTAAAACTGTCATTTTAATTAAATATAATTTAATAAAACAAAAGCTTTTTTTGCCTTTGTTCAAGTACAATCTGTAATCTGGATTAATCCTCACAATCTGTAATCTGGATTATTCACATATACCTGTGATGGACACTTGCTCCTCCATGCTCTTAGAACTCCCGTGGAACTCCAGGAAGAGAGTGGGTGCTACGGTGTAGGACAGGTCGTTGAAGCGATTGCAGGCGTTTACCATCACGTCGTCCAAAAACTCTATGATGAAACGCATCAGCAACGATTCAGACGCATAAGGGCTTCTCGGATAAAAAGCTCTGCCTCACCGCAGCCTCGATTCAAAGATCTAGCGAGCAGTCACGCCTGATTACACGTAAATTGGACGGAGCTACTGGTGGAATATTTTCACTGAGTGAACTGCGATGGAAAGACACACTTGGTTGTTTTGAGAAATAAGCAATTCATTAAACCCTTGAATGCACTCAGACTTGACTACGCATAAGGACTTCGATGGCTTTTGAATAAATGTTTATGCTATTGCAAGACGCTGCGGCGAATATATTAGAATAAAACAAAGAATTAGATGACACAGCCGAGACAGACCACTGTTCTTGGTTCTACAAGTTCACAAGAGACCAATGAGCAAGTATAATATGGTGGATAGCAAGGTCATGAGTTCAATTCACAAGAAAAGCATGTACCTAAAATGTATTTGGGTAGATGAACCTGACAAATATTGTGAAGATGCATCACTCACCTATGCGGGCAATTGGCACTCCAGCCTGCAGTATCTGAACTGTGCTGTCCACTGCTGATTGGACAGATGGAAAAGAGCAAACGGCTGATATCATACTCTCAGGAATGCCATACAACCGGAGAGTGGCTTTAGTAATAATGCCCAATGTTCCCTCTGATCCCACAAACAGGTTTGTTAAGTTGTAACCGGCTGATGTTTTTCTGAAAAAGGCAAACATTAAAAATTATTTTTTAAAGTTTTTAAAGTTGATTATTAGCCAGCAGACGGTTTCCATTAGCTCATGATACCTTGGGCGACGCCCCTTTCCTGCTGTGTGAAGGACCGTACCATCTGCCAGCACGACCTCCAGGTTCATTACATTTTCACGCATTGTACCGTAGCGGACTGCGTTGGTGCCTGACGCGCTAGTTGCAGCCATGCCGCAGAGAGACGCATCGGCACCTGGATCTGCAGAGACCGCAAATGGCTCATATTAGGTCCATATCCCTCTGACCATCAATTTTAATCATTAAACTTAAAGTCAAGAAACTTTAATGTTTTATTGGCTTAAACAGCTTCCAAATCATTCAGTTTTATGTAGTCTACTATATGATATCTGAAATCCTAATACAATCATATTGGACTGACCGACAGGAAACCAGAGACCAGTGTCACGCAGATACGCGTTTAAGCTTTTGCGCGTCACGCCTGGCTCCACGGTTACATCAAAGTCTTCCTGGTGAAGATCGAGCACTTGGTCCATCTTCCTCAAGCTGAAACACACACCACCCTAACAAACAATTGGACCATCCATACATTTGTAGCACAAGGTAAGCAATTCCACCTTTTTCCCCTCCAAGCTTTCAAAAAATAAAAAGACTTCACAAACCATCAGAGCACCAACCCCTCCCTCCAGACCTGTTCCAGAGCCAAAGGGGATGATGGGTAATCGATAGTGGTGACAAATTTTGGCTAGGGCGCTGACCTCCTCCACAGATCGGGGAAACACCACCACATCTGGAGGTCGACATCTGATAAACACCAAAGTGTACAGAAACATTCAACATCTTGAGACATGTAGAAATTAATCGAAAATTCACTATATTGAAATGACCTAGTTTAACCGGTTATCATTTTATGAACTAATAAGTGAATAATCTTAATGGCAAAAGAAAAACAGGTTTGGAACAACATGATGGCAAGTCATGCATGTTTGGTGCATGAGTACGTGATGACAGAGGTCCATTGTTTTGGCTCCATTGTTCTTTTAAGAGGCCAGTGGATGCTGTTGGGTGGCAGAGACAGGTGCTCCGAGCTCACCTGTGCACGGACTCGTCTCTCCCGTGCTGCTCTCTTACAGCTACACCAGCAGACACACCATCGTCTCCGCAGACCGCACGAAACGCAGGAACGACTCGCTCGATGGCTCCAGTCTAGGCGCACACGTTCGTACAAAGCAAGAAATGAACTAATGATACACTGCTTGGCTGGTGACAGGTGAGTGTATAAATAAAATTTTAAACCAACATTACATTTGTATTTGTTTACGCATTTGTTGATTGTGCGACAAAAATTTACTGTGGGGTGGTGGGGGAATAGATTTGTGTTTGTTAACTGTAGTGCAAGGACTTTAAAGTAATGCCCCTATTTATAAGCCATTTATAATGCCATTATGTAACAGTTAACGCGAACGATTCCCGTTCTTACTTGCGCTGATGAATATCTCCTGCACCTCCAGCATATAAACGGCAGCCGCGGGAAAGTGAAACGTAGGGTTTGTCCTAACAAGGTCATTTCAGCTATTTAAAATAACAGCGCTGTAGTAATCATAAGCTTTCGTGAATAGACGCCTATGCAGTTGGTAGAAGTTTATTTAAATCACTTCCGGGTCAACGTGCAAACGTTAGCCCGCCTCTGAACCGCAAGCCACACCCACGAAGTGACGAATTCCTTCTACTATGGTATGTAGTGGATCATGAATATTAATTATATGAGGTTACGCTCGACCAGTGGGTCTTGCTGATTTGCCCAAAATACCGAAGACAATCCGTCTTATAAATACTAATAAGA
>JAZGTI010012242.1:0-15900 GCA_036877585.1 Botia kubotai | reverse complement strand
AACAATTCGACCTGGTTCATCCAGTTGCTTTTCTTAAGCGTTACAGCTGTTGTACAGATTGTGTAACACAAGAACAAGTGTCTGTAAATAGCAGCGCACTTAAAGTTTGACATTTACCTTGTCAAGCATCAATCTATTAATAAACCTGCAGAACACTAGTCTTTCAACTGGTGTTCAGATGTTTTGTTGTATCAATGACCATCTTTTATCGGATGTTTATTGGATCTCATGTTAAAGGTGAAGTGTGTAATGTTTCAATGTTCAAATATCGTCTTGTATCCCAGTATTTTTCCATGACTGGTCTTACTTTCTCACCATGACATAACTATTGTCTTCACTCAAGCTTTGGATGGGTGCTCATCCCAAAGGCGACGCTCTCATTAAAGACAACAGGATATCCCAAAGGACACTGGGTCAGTGGATTGAAGATTTCCCAGGATGCCTGGGGTCAAAGGTCAAGGACACATTTCATGGGCAGCTACCATTCCTCTTCAAAGTGCTGTCTGTCAACACTGCACTGTCCATCCAGGCACATCCCAACAGGGTAAGATTAGAGAGAATAGTGGAGATAGAATCTGATGGTACCAGATCCCATGGTACTGAATGGTTACCATAATTTTAAACCATGATATTAACTCAATACTAACAAAGAGTTCAAAATTTCCAAAGATGGTATTACATGGGCTTATTAAAGTTTGAGAGGTTTAATTGTCTCTTGTTCTGGGCAGGAGTTGGCTGCTAGACTCCATGCACAGTTTCCTGAACATTACCCAGACAGCAACCACAAGCCTGAGATGGCCATTGCCCTCACACAGTTTGAAGGTCTCTGTGGCTTTCGTCCAGTGGAAGAAATCATGGCCTTTCTTAAAAGTGAGTGTTTAATGAGGTAAATGAGGTAAACATTAAATGAGGTAAAATCATTCCATGTTGACTTAAAATCTTCTTAACACGTGTTGGACAGATGTGCCAGAGTTCCGTGCTCTGGTCAGTGATGAAGCTGCTGAGGATCTCCAGAGCGCTGAGGGTGATCCTGAGAGAACATCTCTGGCTCTGAAGAAATGTTTCTCCCGCATGATGAGCTGTGAGAAGAAGCTGTTCATCGATCAGCTCAACATGCTGGTTAAACGAATCTCAGAGGAAGGTGAGAACTAAACCTTTCAGGAATTTGATGACGATTTTGAACATGCTCTAGTTCTTAAAGACACGGAACCAAATATGCTGCAGTGCTGCAGAAATACATGCAATGTGTGCATTTTTTAGACAGATCTGTTAAACATGTTCAGAGATCAATGCGGTCACTCAATATATATAAACATCATTAGATATTAAAAAAAATTGTCATAAGAAATATTACAGCTCTAACATTTAACTTCTATTAAAGGCGCAGTAAGCGATTATAGAGAAACACAAAAACTTTGAAACCGCTCCCTTCATATTCCACTCCACCCACTAAATAACAACCACACTGTGACACAGGCATCGACTAACAGCTGGCACATACACCCACTATTGCTGATTGACTGTGAGAGTGTTATTGTGTTGTGGTGATCAGTCTGATACACATCTCCTATTTACACAGGCTATGTTCAAACACAATATGTTTTTAACACACAGAACAGGCATCTAAGTAATATTCACAAAATTGTTTGTTTGGGTGCTTATTTCAGTTTTCAGTAGCATTTTACAAAGATTGCTTACTGCACCTTTAAGATACGCTTTCAAAATTATTCAGTTTCATCTACTGAATTATTACAATTTCGCGACAAAACTATTATATTTTGCACATGACTTCTGTCAGAATGCAGTACTAATGTTTATATTTTTAAGTTAAATGTAGCCTGTATTTAAATTTAATACAATTAAATACATTTAAATTAAATACAATTACATTTAAATACAAGTATTGAGTTTTTTTGACAACAAAAAAATGGAACATTTGTGTTAAGAACATTTTTATGACCATCTCTGATTTTAAAGTGAAATTGTTTTTTAATTTCCTTCTGTCTTTTGTAGTTCATTTTCAAGTGTGCCAGATCTAATAACATGTTAGTCAAGACCGACTCTGTTCAGTTATGTGTGCTGTTATGATGAAACTTGTAGGACTTGTTCTTTTGTTCCAGAAGCTGCAGGCGGAGACACGTCAGGCAGCAATGGAGAACTGTTGCTACGGTTACATTCACAGTATCCGGGGGATATCGGCTGTTTCTCCATCTACTTCCTGAACCGAATTGTGCTGCAGCCAGGCGAGGCCATGTTTCTGGGAGCAAATGAACCACATGCCTATCTTTCTGGAGGTCAGAGGTCACCACACAGCCATTCTCTACTAAAAAGGCAGTGCCACTAAAAGTGCCACTGTGTTAATGTGTTTTTATAAGATACACCAGAGTACCATGTTAAAATCATAATATTCCTAAAGTACTGTGTAAATACCATGATATATTTCTGCCTAAAGCTGCAATCCGGAACTATGTAAGTTATAAGTAAACAAAAAAGAGTTTATTGAGCAAGTACCTAACCCTTACCCCAATTCACAACAGTAACCTTATAATAATGGTTTATAATATGAGCTGTTGAGTCACATTTCGTGGTTAATGTCAGTATGGCTTTAAATTACTTCAACATATGTTAAAAAAAATGTTAAAAATGTTAAATAAAAAAAAATAAGAGAAACAAAAATAGAAAACTATGCAAAGTAATCTGCAATTTTATGTTTCAAACAGATGGCAATAGTAAGTTAAAAGATACAGACTACAGCTTTAATATCTTGAAATCCCACTTTGAGGTGGTTGTTTAGTCATATTTGTAAAATATGAGTGCTAACAGTAATTTCCATCATCTTTCTCTGAATACTGAAGACTGTGTGGAGTGTATGGCTTGTTCTGATAACACTGTACGTGCTGGACTCACTCCCAAATACATTGACGTGGACACACTGTGTGGGATGCTGAATTACAGTCCTGCTCCAGCCAGCGCCAAAATCTTCCCCTGTGTGCGGGACAACTCGGACCCCTGTGTCTATCTCTATGACCCTCCTGTGCCAGACTTCACTGTCATGAGAATACAGGTGCATCAGACAGAACACATCAGACCAGTCTATTATTAAAACATAAACATTTCTCCTGATTACCCTGATTTTCCAAATCCTGTGGTTTGTGGAGGAGGTCTCATATTACTTTGATTAGCCTTAACAAGTGATTAGCATTAACATTTTCCCCATAGACAGATAAGCAACTGCATTGTAATTCCCTGGCACCCAGGCACTCTAGCACTCTAGCATCACCCCGCCCCAAACTTACCCAGTTGGCTGTGCCATTGACACCTCAGACAGACCAATATTTTTAAAGTGCCAAAGATGTTAACTGTGTTTCTTCATGAAGTCATCTTACTTGTGGCATTTTATTTACTTAGCTGATTTAACAAAGTAAACTGATATAGGAGAACTTATTTAACCTGACAAAATGGCACACATCCGTAACGGTGTAATAAGCATTTTCTGAGAAATGATCTTGATATCTGAAATCGACACCCAAGCAAACAAACACACCTCCCCTTCATTGCTCTGCCTCAAAATAACGAACATGTTATGCAACACAGGCAATGACTAGGAGCTGGCACATATGCCCCCTATTGCTGATTGGCTACGAGTGTGTTATTGTGTTGTGGTGACTGGTCCGATCCACTTTGGTTTTCTTTTATTTACACAGGACTGTGTGTAAACACAATATATTTTTATTTTTTATTATACACACATAACAAACATCTAGGTAATATTCACAAAATAGTTTTTTTGGTTGTTGATTTCAGTTTTCAGCAGTGTTTCTTAAAAATCATTTACTGCACTTTTAAAGACTATAAAATTGGCCTAAACATGTTGTTCTGTCTCTAGATACCTGCCTCAGTTCTGCAGTACACTGTGAGTGCGCTGGAATCTGCCGGCATTCTATTGGTTATTGAAGGAGAGGGCATCGCCACCTCAGCTGCTGCCCTCTCTGACATCACACTGAAGAGAGGCTCTGTGCTTTTCATCTCAGCCAATGAGAGCGTCTCTTTACAGGTGACATCATCATCGGGTATGACCATGTTCAGAGCGTGCTGCTTACTTTAGGAAATGTGTGTACATTTCCTGTGTATCTGTTCTGTCTTTATCAAACAGGTGAAACAAATTTAATACAGAAATATTGTTCCCATATGTTTTTGGCTAATGTGCATTCATGTTTTGGTGAAAATCATCACGTTTGTTGGAAAATACAAAGCATGACAAATAAACCCTATTTAGTTAGAATTACAGATATTATGATAATATTTACTGTTACAATGGCTATGCTTACCAAATAAGTAGTAGTTCTAATCATGAATGAGGTTTGGCAATGTTAAAATGTTTGTGCATGTCTTTTAAAATATGCAAAAGCTCAAATTATGTGTCAGTTTTACTCTAAAGTTAAAACGAAACCACGCACGATCCCATTTTACTGCTGTAGTGTGACACATTTCCCACGTCAGACCTAATATATGAGTTTATAGACACATACTGTCGGACAATAGAGACTTATTAAACCTGCACATAGAAAAGGATGTAAAGACAGTCCATTGAAAAACTGGGCCAACACTGGTGTGATATAACAATGTTTGTTAATGTTTTAACTGAAAGATTAGTTACACGGTTACTAAAAACTCAATACTGTAGCGCCAGTGAAAAAAGTCATTTTGAGAATCATGAAGACATTCTTTTTCCTTAAAATAATAGAAAACATTCTGTAGAATAAAATCTCCTTGCTAAGAAATGTTCACAGTAACACCAGGAGCATGTACTGAGAAAGTAAACAGGTTAACAATTTAAACAGTTTGTGTTTAATGAGTTTGACACACATATTGTAAATTAATCTCTAGGAAATGCAACTTTGCATGATTTCTGTGTTTGGGCTGAAGCTGTTTCACAAATTTGTTCCATTACACATTTTTTGCATAAGGATATAATGAAAAGCTTTTAAAGATAAAAACTCAGAATGGGATGAGGGATGTTTTTATTTTTTGCAATAATATGAATCAAATCTGGTAAAAATGGATTTAAGACAATGTGTCTTTTTAGATCACAATTTTTCATGTTACTGTTGAAGAACAATACGTCCTTCAGGACAAACTCTTCCATGAATATACAAACAGTTTGAGGGTTTTATTAATTTAGTAACTAAACGTTATGTGTTATTTCACAAACATATTTGAAGGACAAAGCACTTATGTGATGACATGACTTTTGTTTTTCAGTGAAACTGGTTAAAGTAACCTTGTAACCTCAGATGTATTTTCATTCATGTGAAACTTTGTCACTGATGTTTATTCTCCTGTATTGGTGATTATAAATTTTATCTTGCCATGGTTACGCTTTATTACTGTAGTTAGTTTTGCACTGCAAATATGGAGAGCACAAAGGATGCTGGGAATTTTTCTAAAGTTTGTTAACTGTGTTTTTACGTCCTCTAAATAAAAAAGGGTTTTGTGATCTAGATGCATTACAAAAACCCAGATCACTGACCAAGCTGCATATTGAAAACCTATTGGTTCCCAGAATTATTTATATATTTTAAAGAGCTGTAAAATTATGTTTTGAAGCTTATGGGATGACAGCATGTATTAGATGGCAAGTAGATGAATGGAAGTACTCGGTTTTTGAAATGTAAATGAAGCATGTTTGACTAAAAACATGATTGTGTAATCCTTAATAAATAACAGTTCTGACCTGCTTATGTCTTACCAGCACTTACAACCTTAACTTATCCAACTGGTTTCCAGGACAAAGGTTACATTCACCTTTAATCGTTGCTGTGTAACTGGGCGTTAACCGGTTGTGGTTTACAGGATCACAGTATTTACATTTACTCCATTAAACTGTGCTGTGTTGTGCACATTCTGTAATACTTCATTTGATAATGTAGAACGCATGATTGTTACCGTCTCCTTTTGGATGACAGAAACATTTCATAAAATAATTCATTTTACCATCCAAGTATATTGTAAACCTATTTAGTGAATATTTTGTAAATACAGTCATGGAATGCCTACAGATATATTTCAAAACAGTGCAGTCTCTATGTTTTATTTTAGTCAACAATGCTACAAAATACAGAAACAGAAATACTATGAAATACATTTTAAATTCAGAAGAAATACTTCATATAAAACAAATGTTCACCTGAATTTACAATCAAAACAGACTCAAAACTAGCAATAAAGCTTGCTCTGTCCTCATGGTCCAACTACTGCATTGTTAGCAGCTACAATAGCCAATGAGTACAAAGTGAATATGTGCTTCAAAATTTTATGGGTTTGTGATTTGACTGGCTGTGGATCTCAGGACCCAGTAGAGTTAGCTGAGCTTCTCTCTTCATTTGCTCCTTCTCTCTCCATCTCCAGTAGGGGACGGGTGTTGACATCTCTGGAGTGAGTCTGGGAGACTAAATGAGAGGTCTCGCTGGATGTGCTGAGATCATTGTGGGCATCTTTGTTGGTAATTGTAGCCCATTGACAGGTTGATATAGGGATAGACCACAGACACCTCATGTTCTTGCACCTTAGGGATGAAATGAGAAGATCCACTCTGGTGTTCAAGTCATTGCTCACTGACCCAAAGTTAGGTTGATCTGTCATGTCTTCTCTGTGTCGTTTCTGAGGAGGTTCCTCAAGAGGTTCTTCTGAGGAGGTCATTTCTGAGGAGGTTCCTCATTAACCTTTTAGCAGAGTAACATTTTCTTGCACTGTAACTTTCTTGCATCATAACATTTGTGTTTATATCAGAAACATTTTTCTGAAATGTTTCTTCATCTTTCCTGAAAGGAGTAGTAAATCCTGTCCAGTTCTTTAAAATGACGATGAAGTTCATAATCTACTCTGCTTATGAAAGGGTTGCGGTCCAGACCCATTTTAGTGAGACAAGCCGCCTGTTGTCTCTCTAGCTGAGCTTCTCTCTTCATTTGCTCCATCTCTCTCCGTCTCCAGTAGGGGACGGGTGTTGACACCTCTGGAGTGAGTCTGGAGGACTGAATTAAAGGTCTCACTGGATGTCTTCGGTGTTCACCATAGGGCTGAGACAATTGCGGGCATCCTTGTTGATAATTGTAGCCCATTGACAGGTTGTTACAGGGATAGGCCGTGGACGGCTCAGGAGATCCACTCTGGTTTCCACCACAGGACTGAAGCACTTGTGAGCTTGGCTTGTAATTCAAGTCATTGCTCATTGACCCAAAGTTAGGTTGACCTGTCATGTCTTCTGTGGGTGGTATCTGAGGAGGTTCCTCCTTGATGAAATGCGTCATGCATGGTGTGCCACCACAGCTGGCTTTCTTAAAGCGATATTTATTGAGATTGGTGCACTTGTTCCCCTTCAGCATGTTTCTGCATCTCTGCATGGCGAAGGAAGGGATGTGCATCTCAAGAGACTTCTGGTTTCTTGGGTCCTGTGCTTTCTTGGGTCTGTCATTAGATCCATTGAGAGCTCTTCTTTTAGGAACGCTCTCAACACTCGAGTCCCGCTTTCTTTTGGGAGAGATGACCAGAGGGGCGTCTGTCCCAAGTTTCAAGCATTCCTCAGTGTCCAGCGACAGCCTCTCGCGCAGCAAAGCTCTGTAGGAGATGTGATAGTCTTCTCTCCTGGATGGAGCTTCAGGCTTCAAGTACAAATGAGCCATATTTGAAGTTTTGAAGATGGTTTATCGAAAAACGTGTTGATCAGATTCAACAAACAAACAACAATCAACAAACCAAACAGCAGCAACTGTTCTGTGTTTCAGACAGACAGTAACTGATTTAGAACTTTGGTGACATCACAATACACAGAAATGTAGCGCATAGAATTCTACCATTGCTAATGGCAACCCATCTCTATATTATGACTGTTAATTCTACAGAAAAACTACTGTCTTAATACACCTAATTCTGTAAATAAATCTACATTTTGTTGTCAATATCTATGTATTTGTATACATACATTTGTATATTTGTATGTATAAGTTTTGTTTCTTGTTTGTCCTTTTAACTTTTAATTTAATTTTTAATGCTACATTGACTCCAGTACTAAATAAGCATGCTGAGTACTGAGAATACAAAATATAATTTGGGGCAAATTTGTGGTGAAAACGACACTGCAGCTGTGAGATATAAATCATTTCGACACTCTACATATTAAAATGGTTTAATTCAGTCTTTGGTTGGATTTACATAGTTAAGGGTTTGAAGGTCTGAAATTGGGATAAAACAATGAAACCATAAAAGGCATTGAAAAAATAAATAATGAAAACATGGTAAAAAAGTAATACAGTGACAGTTTTAATGTGATCTTTAAATAACAAAATATATATATTAGAAGTTGAAATCTGTTCATTTTTTTATAAAAATGACCCCTGACCTTAATAAGGTCAGCTCACTGATACCGATACTGTACATTTAAACATACTAATAAGGTCAAATTTGTCAATATCTATGTGTTAAGTTTTGTCCCTTGTTTGTCCTTAATTAACTTAATTTTTAATGCTACATTTTTTTAACGCATTTTAAAAACATTTAACACATTTTAAAGAACAGGGTAAACATGAATGTCATAAATACATGAGATTGCATGACTAAATGAAACAGGAATCACCTAGACACAGTCAGGGTTAAAAACAAAGACCTACAAAAAGATGCACTACGTACACGGGCTTGCAAGTCTTCTACAGCATTGTAAGCTGCATAAGAAACACCTAGCAGGGTCTTAACCAGGTTCTGCTGCTTGAAGCTCTGGACTCCACTATCAAAGAAAGAGTCTCCACCCAGACCTCTAAAACATGACAATTAAACCTGCCTATATTGTGATTCACCAGGACATCACAAGAACATCTTGTGAACATCTTGAAGGAAGGTTATAAATGAAACCAGGGATTCTCTGAGAGAGTTGGTGAGCACCAGCCTGCAATAAAGAAACAGATGGTGTTGTCTCCCCCTCAAACTTATAACTCTAGACAACCAGGGCTGTATTGGGAAACAAGGAACCATGAACCAACATTTAAATTAAACATCAAAATAAAACACAAAGATTAAATGTTGTATTTGTTTATTTGTATGTCAAGTGACCATTTACTGACATTGAGCTGTAAACATGAGAATGTGTTGTTAAATACTGAAATATTCGCTTAAAATCTCATGGGTTACTTAAAGTAAATATTTTTGATCAAAGATGAAAACGTTTAAACAATAGACCACGTTTTCTCATTATTATTATTATAAGTATTCTAAATGTAATCAAAAAGTCGTCAAGTTACATTACCAAAAATGCGTAAGGTATTATGTTACTGACTACACATTTTCTCATTTATAATAGTTTATAATCGTTAGCTTATAATAGTTTATAAAACCCAGCACTATACATACATTGATGAACTTATCGTCTTAATGATTCTTAAAGTTACATACCCAGGTCTAAATCAAAGAATACAGTATATATTGGATTCAGTGAGCTCATCTCCGTGTCTCACTTGTCATTGTTCCGTTTTGCTTGCTATGGCGGAGAGGCGTTCATAAATTGTATGTTAATAAATCAGGTTAATATTAAGTTGGTTGCAGACAGCTAACAAATACAAGGAAGCAGCTAATAAATATTAATTGTAGGCTTTGACGGGACGTCCCTGCAGTATTGCAAATCAATGTCACAGTGGCCTAATTAATATTCAAAGTTTTTTAAAGTAAAGATTCTCGTTTTTTATAACAAATAGCGCCACCAGGCGAACTCGAATCAGCCGAAAAGCGTTTTTAAAATACTTTGGTTTGTATACATTTATAAATGTACTTATGGCATTATTCGTGGGATTATAATTTTTATTTTAATAAATGTTCTTAACCTTGGTCGCTTTTATTCTATTCCGTACTTTTATTTTGAAAAGTGACTTTTGGGGGTTTACTCATAGTTTAGAATACCATGCGCATGTGTGCATTTGTCTATGTCAACAACCCTGTAATTTACGCTCGGTCTTATAAACTCATGCTCCAGCTGAACTCATTTCACTAGCGTCTGCAGACTGCTAGAGCAACTGCATTATTACTGCATGCTTTAGAGTTCTATCTAAAAAAAAATCTTCATTTTTAACCGTACGTGCACATTGACAAATCACGCGTGGTGTCGTGTCCCTCATTCGTGTTTGTATCGAGATAGCCCATAGAAAACACTCAGGGTAAGTACATTGCTTTGTATTAAACACCAGTGCATCTAGCTCTACGTATGTGCGTTGTATATTGGATTTATTGAAATGTATTATATTATACATTTATAAATAATATAAAATTGTTGATGATAAATTAAGCAAAATTGTGTTTTCTGTTTTCCCCCTTTTCCGCTAACTGCCTCAGTCCTAATTTTTAATGTGAAAACAAAATTTAAATGTATTGTGCAAAGTAGGAACATTTGTCTAATTTTATTTTCTTTGGAAACGTGGCAGAGATGAAAAGTTTGCCGCTAAAATTGACATAATATTTTCCTTTAGCTGATGGTGATGTCTTGCTACAAAAAACAGCAATATTTTGCACCATTAAGTCTGTATTATGTTTTCATGATGTGTGTTTCAGAATCATGACTTCTCAGGTGAGACAGAACTTTCATCAGGAATGTGAGGCGGCCATCAACAGACAGATTTACTTGGAGCTGTACGCTTCGTATGTTTACCTGTCCATGGTGAGACAGCAGGCATCTCTTATATCACTTATAAGAGTTAGTGCTTGTGTCTTGGATAGTTTAATATATTAATAGAAGGAATTGTGCTCCAGGTGTCATATGACTTTATGGTTTAACTGTTTGTCTCTTCAGGCGTATTATTTCGACAGGGATGACAAAGCTTTGCCGAATTTTGCCAAGTTTTTCCGTGAGCAATCCAAGGAGGAGCGAGAACATGCTGAGAAACTCATGAGCCTGCAGAACCAAAGAGGAGGTCGAATCTACCTGCAGGACATCAAGGTCTGAAACATTCTCATTCTCTCTCTCTCTCTCTCCATCTCTCATCCTAAATAACAGTTGGGATAAATAAGAGTTTGTTGATGTGTGCAGAAGCCAGATCGAGATGAGTGGGGAAGTGGTCTGGAAGCTCTCGAATGTGCTTTGGCTCTGGAAAAGAGTGTCAACTTATCATTACTGGAACTTCACAAGGTGGCAACCCAGCACAATGATCCACATGTAAGTACACACACACACATACAGAAACCCTGATGGTATAGCAGTGGTATCATGTCTAAGAAAACTTTGTAATACTACAGTAGTTCTATAAGGCATACAAGTAGATCTTGAGATTGTGTAAGAAAATAAAGAGAATTAAACCTGTGTTTCTCTCTCAACCAGGTGTGTGACTTTCTTGAGACACATTATTTGGACGAGCAGGTGAAGTCCATCAAGGAGCTCGCTGATTGGGTGAGCAGCCTGAGGAGAATGGGCGCCCCTCAGAACAACATGGCAGAATATCTGTTCGACAGACACACTCTGGGAAAGGAGTGAGATCCTCAGCAATCTCTTCCTTTATGTGCTTCTGCCAAGCATGTAACGGCGTACAATAGTCTCAGCACAGCACAGTAGTTTTAATTGAGGCTCCACCCAAACCCCATGTAAGCCATACTTTTAGTGTGTAGCGGCGCAAACATTATATATACGTTTTAATTCTACACGTGCAAAACGTCAGCAATATTCTGTATGTAACCATTGAAACGAGTTGCTGTCAATAAAAACATAAAATCTAAAAAGTTGCTTTTGTGGGTTTTGTCTGTCTAAATTATTATTATTGAAGTTTATGTATAGAAAGTTTATATATGAAATGTATTTACTGGTAAGATGTTGTCATGAAAAAAAATGCCAAATGTTGTTACAGGGAAAATGAACATAAGTCTGTAAATCTGAGCACAGACATGCATAATTGATGAAGTTTATGAAATAGCTGCATAATTTATAAGCTTTTCCTGGAAAGTGAAAGTGATTCAGCTAGACCAGAATACATTGCACTCCACTGAGAAACTGAAAACACAAACAATTACTTACTACTTGTGCAGTGTATTTACTCTGCATATATTTCAAACTTTCTTTTAACACCTCACGTTATGAGAATTAAAAATAAGTCGTCAGAATCAGTGTGAATGGTACAAAATATTTTATTCTTTCATATGGGTTTTAAGTGCCAGTGAGTAAAAGATAAAATTTTCATTTATGGCTGAATTACGCTTTTAGAAGAATTAAAGTATATTCATTATAGTCACAGTAGGAGTCTGCTACATCCTCACTGTTTAACACATACAGAGAGACACTTGATTGTCTTCTGTCTGCTTAAATCAGCCTCGACTTCTGTATGTCCGTCTCTGTGCGAACTCAGAGACACCTCATAAACTTGTACTAAAGCTAATCCACTGGCTGATGAATCAGAGAGAAGTCAAGGACGTAACATTCCTCCGTAGACTAAAGGAGGTCCATTTCCCTTAAAGCTGGTCCCTCACCCCACCTGTTTTTACCACAGCTTTCTGCCCCCTACCCAACAGATCCCCCTCAGCCAATGAGATCCCAGAGTCATTGGGTGAGTTGTGCTGATTGGCTGTCTGCTGAGTGCCTGTGGGAGTTGTATTGATGGGATTGGCTGCGCTCGCAGCATTGCTTTTGTTGATTGGCCAGGGGTTATTTACCACACCATTACAGGGGCTTCCTGTGGTGTTGATATTATTGCTGCTGTTTGTAGGTGCATTTACACTCCCTGAACTGATAGTGTTGGCCTGAGTTTGTGGCCATGAGGGGGTAAACGAAAACACCCTCTCCCCTGGCACCCCAACAGCCCGGGCGCTTGGAGGTGTCGACTGCCCCTCCCCTAATGGAGAGGTTTCTATAGAGAGCCGCAGAGGCAGGGGGTGGCGTGACAAGAGTCCCTGACCTGGGTGTAATTTGGGTACAGGGCAGAGCTCAGGCACTGGGTCAGGAAAGGAGAAAGCGGGAACTGAAGAATGTTCACTGTCTTCGCTTACCCAAGGAAAGGCAGAGGAAGGAGGCTGCGGTAGATGTCCGGGCGTGTCGGGTGGAGCCAGGACTTCTGACCCTACCAAATGTTGTGCCAGGGAGGTCAAGCTGTTTGCACAGTCACCCTGAGCCCTTCGGGGTCTTGGGCGTGGTATGGCTGGGGTAACACAGTGGATGGGTGTCTGAGGGCAGCTGTAGAAACCGGCTCTTTCATACAGAGGCATAGAAGAGAAGGCGTCCTCAGCTATGTCACGGTCCGGGGTGTTCTGAGCATGGCTGGGCATTGGAGAACTTTCAGGGTGTAGGTAAAGGGGAAAGCGTGAAAATGGGGCTCGGGGGCGTCGTCGCAGGAGGGAGACTCGAGACGACGGGGATGAGCGAGGAAAACTGGGAGACTGGACACCCAGAAGACGACTCAAGCTGCCCAGGAATGGAGTGGAATGATTGGCCTCTTCATTTTCCTTAATCTGCTCAAGGTTGTGCTGGAATTCCATTTCCTCTTTGGGGACACTGAGAAAGAGAGAGACAGTGTAACCTTGTAATCCTGACCCTGAGGATGTTCTTTTAGATAAAACAATCTTTTATTTCTGAAAATATTTTTATTTTCTAACTCGTCTCTACTGATGTGGCATTAGAATGAACTAATGAAAAAGCATCCTGATGACTGGGTAAACTTAAACTGTGTATACTGTTTTACATTTACATTTCTGGTCCTGTTATGCATGTTTCCTGTGTTTGTGTGTGTGTGTTTACACACCTGATGTCTAGAGCAGATCCCATAAATGATGGCTTGCGGTGTTCAGCGCTGGCAGCTGTGTAGGGTGGCTGAGGTTCAGACTCGTTCCAGTATTTGTCTCTTTCAACGTGTGGAACCAGGTCATACATCTCATCCACAGACAGCAAAGACACCTGGGAAATAAGATTGGATAAAACTACGAAACACTCGTACATATTTGTTTGAGGCACATCATAAGCACATTAAAACCACATTGTAAACACAGACAACCTAAAGAGACTTTCTGAGGTACTTAGTGAACGTCATGAGTAAGTCAGACAACATACCTGTAAATTACGGTCCACCAACCAGTTTGTCTCAAAATCGTCATCATCTTCTCCAAACGGGTTAATAAGCTGTTCAGCCACCTGCAGGAACACCATTATTATATCACTGTTATTTTTCCCTTCATCATTACTTCAGTTAAACATCTGTTACTCAGACACATTATGTCATTGTGGTTTGACCATCAGGAAAATTGTTCTGCACAATAGCTTATTTTTTGAAAATTTACCATGCATAAGCAAGTTATTAGTAAATCGCCACATACTAACTTTACACAGGTAATCTAGTACTAAGTAGTAATTTTACTCTGAAACAGTTATTATGGATTTTAAATAAGAACTGGGACCCCAACATATAATAATATACACAGTACCTATGAGTTGCAATGATGTAAAGAATGACATTTTATTTTATGACATACATAGAATGACATACAATTTATTTAGACACAATGCCTTGGTTGTTTCTATGGCATTGTCATGTGGTTGCTAAGGGGATCTGGCTGGTTGCCGGAAATGGCACACATCTCCCTAACAAGACACATGAGTTTGCAATGTAATTCATGTAAATAGCACAATATGTGTGTGATGAGTTACATGTCAAATTTAGTATTTATGGTATGTGATTTGTTAAAAGCATTAACCCTAGATACTGTATGAGCAATAGTTATATTGATGCTTGCCTTAGTAAACACTACTTATAAGACCAGACACACACCTTAAGCCATCCTACATAGAAGAAGAACTGCAGTAAGGTGAAGACTGGCAGGTAGAAGTCAAGGTTGTGTCCTGGGTAACTCTGGGCGGGGTCAAGGAACTGGCGACCAATCAGACAAGCCAGGAAGAAACTGTACACGGCTACAGTAACCACCTATCAGTGAGTACAGTACACACACAACTTGTCACAAACAATGTCAAACCATTTATATAAAAATAAAAATTTTGAAAAAAAAATGTTTATCAGTTTAATAGATCGTCACGGCCTGTTCTAACCAATCAGAGCACGCGTGACATGAATTGGATCTTGTTGATCATTTGATTGGTGTAAGTGACTGGATACATTTATTGTCAGCAAAGACAAAACTACAACAAATGTGATCGGACATATTTTATATCAGATCTCTGAATCAGAATCAGACCCCAGAAAATGAAAATCAATTTAATTCCATGTGAACAATCTGTTTGGATCTATAAAGGGGAATCTGACATTTTATGAGTGATCCTTTTAAGTGCATTTCTGTGTTACTCCAGCTAGTTTCACAATTTTACTACTAGTTAGCACTTGTAACATGAAGCTAGTTTAGTTTGAACTACCAAACCTGTGTGTAGACGAGAGGGAGGCTGATCCAGTCATAACCATACAGCCTCATACACTGAGAGCGAAGAGTATTTAACTCCTGCCAGGGGAAAACAGGTTTCTCAGATCTCTCTCATAACTCAGTAGACTGTATTTTCAGTTACACTATATTTCATTTAGTGATCAACTTTGTCTCAAATTTTTAAAGGATTAAAATACAAATCTTTTTCAGCAAAAGACTCTATTTGCGCTCCATTTAATTCAATAGCTGTCTAAAGACTCACAGATAATGTTTCTACATGTTTAACCATGTAGTACAACTCTTATTTACTAAAGAAAGCATCACATGCCAATACACACACACATGGGGTCAGGCGTACATTGAGTATGGCTGTCATAGCGACATCATTGTTGATGCGGCCCTCTGATCGAGCTCTCATGGCCAGACTGACAAACCACATACAGGGAACCCAGAATTTATTGTGAGGTGAAGGCAAGCGCTCTAGCTGTCTCAGTTCCTCAGGGGTCATCAGACCTGCAGAAGAGGAGAGCG